>JAOWMA010000352.1:0-51247 GCA_025962755.1 Colletotrichum tropicicola
TAATATAATAGTAACAGTCTTAATAATTAAATCTATAAAAAACTAAACTATAGTTAATAAGAGATTATAAAATATAGTGTTTGTTAATAAAAAAAAATAAAAAAACTATCCCTAAAGATTTTTCAAAGAGAAGTAATAATACTATTTAAATAGGAGGTTTATCTATAGAGATAGTAATATTAATAATTATTATATAGTAAATATATATAGAATAGATTTATAAATAGCTTTAACTATAAATTTCTATAGTCTTTAGTATATTTAGTGATATTTTTGTTATTATTTTTGTTGAGTTTAGAAACCCCTTACTTAGGTGGTGAGATGACGACTTTTACGTTTCGTAGCGATACGGCTGGGATACCCTTGCTACGTGGCAACTTGCATATCTGCAAGGGTCGTTTGGAATAGAAACGGTCCACAATGAGGGAATTGGTTACGATTTTGACGATAATCGACGGGCAGAAACTCCCAAGAGTACAAAGACGAAAACAAGGAAAACAGCTACAGTGGGAGAAACAGTACCAGCGCGCAATCGGTTCACTGGTGTTGTGATCGGGGTTCGGACATCTGAGTCCTCTGGATCATCCTGTTTCTCCCTCACAATGACGACTTCAGAGTCGCGGGCGTCGCTGGAGACACCAGATGACCAGCGCTCGTTGGTAGACACAGCAGGATTGACCTTGGGGAGACTTCCATCCATGGATTCGTCATCGGCGAAACGGACGACCCGGGTCTTACGATCAGCAGCCTTGATGGCGTGCTTTCCGGTGAATGCGAGGTCCCGGCGCGTGATATCTTTGGTTGGGACTCGGGCCGGACGGATGGTTCTCTGCGTGGGACGGCTGATGTTTTGCCGCATGACGGCGCCATGAAATGGGCAATTGATCTCCTACGTGGCGAACGAGTTGGCTTGCATCGCAGCGGCAGTTGTCGGGTGAAGGAGTGGCGCCTCACGTAGCGAGCGGTGAAGATATCCTCGACAGCGAAAATAGTGTTCGACGACTGGTAGCCTCTGGAGGCGAGATAGCTGGCTAGACCGGAGCGGTCCGTGGAGATAGAGTACAAGTGCTGACCGTTCAGCCGAAAGGGGGTTGTGCCGACGGTGGGGAGGTTGCGAAAATTGACAACCTGATCGTACCAGGCCTCAACCACTTGGACACTTGCCGTCATCGACGGAAAGGAGGCGGTAAGTCGGAGGAGGTAGACCAGGCGGGCCTCGGCGATGCGCTGCTCGTGAATGGGGATCGGTGCGCCGCATGGACGATGGCAGGGCCCGGCCTACGGGCTGTGGCCATGCGGAGTGGCATTCCACAAGATGTGGCACTGACTCATGCCGTTTTTTGTCGACAGGGACCGTATCAGACAGACGAATAGCAGATGTAGGCTGTCTAGTGCACTGGCGGAGGCACTCGAGAGACGGGGACGGGCAATGGAGATGGAGTGAGTGGCTGGTGGTGGTTGAGCCGAGATGGGAGTGTCGGCGTTGGTGTCGGTGATGGTGTTGGTGCTCCAAGGTTGATGCCTACAGTAGGTACCTATCCAATTGGTGCTCGTGTGGTTGGCAAGAGTGGGCTGGGCGGTCCAAAGCCGTTCCTTCCCTGGCAGCCTTTTCTTGACGCCTTCTCAGGCAAGCGACACCAACGGAAGTCGCATCTGTCTGGCAGCTGCGGCTACCAACAAGGTAAGGTACCTTCTGGAAGATGGCTCGGATGCATTGATCCTGCCTCCCATGTACGAAACCCCCAGAAACGTCCATCGGCATCCAGGCCTTCTATCTCGTCTGGACACGCTTACTGACGTAATGCTGCATCGCCAGAACCAACTTTACGAGTCGCTCAAAGCCTTCGAGGCCCAATGACTCAATGAGGGAGGTACCTCCCCCGCCAGTGGCCACACCTTGCCAAGTTCGCCGCCTACTAGGTACCCGAACATGACGCAGACACGATTGCAGGCTGCAAACAATGAGAACGTCGGCTCGGCGACCATCGAACCGCATCCAAATCATTTTCGCAATAAACCCTGCCGATAAGCTCGACCGTGCCTCAGAGGCTTCAGCACAGACTTGGTCGCTTCCCGGACGTCTGCCGCTGCAGCACGACGTCGATGCTCGTGGTCGACGGGATCTCGGCGAAGATCAGTGGGCGTTGGCGCGGGTACAGCACCAGCTGACGCTAACGGCTACAACGAGGATCTCTTTTGGGCCTGGCGGCTGCTCGTCAGCACTGGGGTCTGCATGCCCACCCATATCACCACCTTGTTTCTCAGCAAGACATTCAAGGACTTCGATGCGTGCCAGCGCCATGCGCAGCAACCCATGCGGGAGGACAAAGCGGCGAGGGGTCTCAGGCGGCGATGAGAATGATTGTGATGGTCTGCGGTACGTGACTTCCATCGCGCAGACATGCCATGGCACGAGGGCCACATACGATGCTGACTTTGTTGTTCGTTAGATGTTCCGATCGAATCCAGCTGTACGAGAGGGTGACCACCGCTACCAGTAGTCGTTTGATGACGCTGACGATCAGCTCTACCTGCTACCTATCTGGGAGAAGGGCACCTCAGCCGACGCTAGCCATATCTCTGCTTTGCCATAAGAGACCAGAAGTAGGCGGCGCCGAAGAAGTCTTGCTGTTGCAGCCGAGCTTCATGCCATGGGTGCACAGGGCTTGGACTGAGTGCAAACAAACGAGCTGGGTGCTCTTCTCAGAGGAACGTCTGCTCCTTGAAAGCCGGAGCAAGTGCGTCGGCTGGGAGTATCTGCTTCGATGGGTCTCCGGTCAACACCCACCACACGCTCACGATCGTGGGCTGGGAATCAGTTTGCGACTCGACCCAATCCTTCCCTTCAGGACGTGACACAATCCCGTTAGCATTAGGTCCGGCAAGGCTTAATCAGTAATACATCCATGTTAGGCACAGAGGTGAGCTGCTGAGTAGTGGGAAAATCGGCTGTAGGGTGGTCTGTGTCAGTCTTATTTCCTTAGGGTAATGCGATGCCCGCCATAGGACGAACCGGTTTATACTCGATTCCGCGGTTTGGCAAGGCTTCATGCATCAAGCGCCGAAGACAGTTCTCAACCGCAGTAGCGCGACTTTCGCGAGGATCAAGATACTTGCTCTGTAAAACCCTGCGGCGCAAAGAGGTGATGCAGGCAGCGCTCCAGCAACCAGCATGACACATGAAAATGTACGCACTCTGCGTGTTTCCAGACTTGGGGAAATCTGCTCAGTGGCGCCCCCGACTATCCCCACAGCATGACGTCCATCTTGGCGTTCTCCCTGTCATGTTCCGACATTCCAACAGCAATCGTTCCGAGATCCTCAATCGTCAATTAATTAAGTAGGTTCGCCCAAAGAGCACACTCGAACTTCTTTTGCCCGCTCGTGCTAGTCGCCGTAGCTGGGTACTCAAGTGTCTTATCTTACAGTTCGTCTTCGTTGTCGTCTTGCCCGTCGTATTGGTCGCCAATAGTATTGCCAAGGCCGGTGAGGGCTTTTTCCTCGTCTATAAGAGGCTCTTCAGTGTTTAGTGCGCTGAGACGGAATCGCCGAACATGCATGGCGTCATTATATATACATCTGAAAGGAGTGCGACCGGGCTGCCATGGAGACTCACGGGGCTTTTTAGAGTTGATCGCAAATGTGGTGATTTTGCGAAAGCGTTTGGGATAGATCGCGCCGACGACTGTAGAATTCGGGAACAGATCTGTCGGAAGCCACTTCTCACGGCCGCCGCAAAGCCCAACGAGTTTGTCTGTCAAGCCTTGCGGCAGAGCTTGCTTCTTAGCACGTTTGTCTGCTCTTCTGATTTCATTTCTTTTGTTCTTCCTGTCGTCAATCTGATGCCGAACGGGTCTTGGACATGGACTTGACAGCAATCTAAGCTGCCGATTCAGCCGCCGGCGGGTTTCCCATCATTGCTAGAAGTCAACAAATCGGGAACAGGAAATGCGTTAAAGACATCAGCAAATGCTTCTCACTACCTTACTTTGGGGTCCTATGGCCGAGGGGCGAAGGCGCGGATGCTGCGTGGGGTATTCCTCAGTGACTAGTTAACAAGCGAATCAAAGAGTAAGTATTGAACTCCAAGTAGGGCAAACTCCACACTGCGATGGCCGTATTGGGCTTGACGTATATGGAGTAGAACGTTGTTCTGATGGCAAGGTGTACAGGAAGAAGTAGTGTGAAAGTGATGTTTTAGAGGCAACAAGCGGGTTCCTATAGCAGATGGCAGCTAGGTGGAATTCACTATTCGCTCTGGATACGCCATTGATAGGTGAACCAAACTCAGTTTCAATGGCAGGCGGTGTTCAGCACTAGATGAAGGTGAGTTAGGAATATGGGGGACGGCTTCCGCGTTGACGGAAAGCTGACCTACCGTTGGCGCAGAAGACGAGGTATTAAGCGGCCGTACCTTTCTCTGTACTGCTCGCATACTGCTGCCTCTGCTTTTGCCTTTGTCCGTGACTCACTTACCTCGCTTGAACTTCAGTACAGAGGAGACTGCAAGGATATGGACGGACTCGACCACCAATGCTTTAAGCTTGGCATAGATCGTGGCCAGATCATGGACAATGATCTCCAGTTCCCTACCTCTTACGGGCAACACACAACTTCGCCTCCCTTAACAGCCAACAAAGACACCTCGAAAGCCTCGACCAAGCATAAATAAGTGATATTGATTCCGCCTAAGAGCTGTGAAATTGCACCCAGACAACTTTCTACATAGCAACCGTAGGAGCAACTTACCCCTAGAGGCCGGCGGGAAGGAATGACCGGTTCTCCCACCTTGAGCCTTGGAAACATGATCTCAATCTATTTGGCTTGACCTGCGCCGCCAGGACGACCTCAGTGCCTTAGCTTTGCACTCTCAGAATCCTATAGGAAGCAGCAACCATGATTTCGCTGTGATCAACAGCGCAAGGACATCGAGTGTGCCAGCCAGACTCTGCCCGTACTAACGCACCCGGATCTCCCATAAGATCTCCTATTTAAATGTCGTTCTTCTTAACTAATCCCGAGGATCTTTATTCAGGGGGCTCCTGTCACGACCGATGTTGCCTCACACCTTCCTCTGGCACGCCTCAGCGCCGAACCCCAACGGCCTTAACATTTTCTGACTCTGGCGTGCAATCCGGAGGATCCTGAACCTGCGCACCCGTCAGTGGTGTTTCGAGCTCGCCTAAATGCCCATGTTCTCTTACTCTTCAACTTCACCGTGACATAAACTCGCGTTGACGTTGGCAAGGTGTGTGCCGGGACTGCCTGACTGGTTGGTAGGTGTCTCCGAGGATTTCCGTCTTCTTCTTCTTCACAGGGCACCCCCCAACCAAAAGACCACGATCGAGGTCTTGTGGTCACTCTGGAAATCTTCAATCTGATTGCCAGAGATGTCTCACATAGACTGGGCGTGTGCAGTAAAATCTTAGCCGGCCCCGTGACGACTGTTGTAACTTCTTTCTAGCGCTAGTATTTTACACCCTACAGCCCTGAACACAGACACAAGCCAGCTGCCTGCGTTCTGTCGGCTTGCTGCACGCAGGACCTATTCCCCTGGCAGAGAAGAGTCTGTAGTGACTTCACCATCAGCAGATCATTCTGCGCGACACCTTTCCAAGTTGTCCAGAAGCAGCGTCACAACTTATTTACTAACTAAATTTCGTTAATAAATTCGTCGCTGATAGTGACGGTCACGTTTAGAAACACAAGACCTTTTTTATAAGTTCAAAGACGATAAAGATTGTGAGACTCAGGATGTCTCTAAATTAGGTGAGAAGTATAAAGAGAGGCCGAGAAAGATTTAGTAAGAACAACTGCGCGATAAAATCAGCTGAGGAATAAGCATAGACGCTTCATGCGTGGCTCTTTACACTGGTTGAGACGCCCGTTGAATTTATGGATTGCGCCGATGCACTGGATGGCGTATTATTCACTAGACACTACTGCGACCTAGTTGGGGAAGCTTTCTTTCGTATTTTGGCAGGGAGGATTTGTTGGAAAATAGGAAGAGACGTTGATCATGCGATCCTCATGACGCGGCGCACCAGGGTTAAGAAGGAACTAGAAACTTAAAAGAAAGACTCTTTACGACCTGCTATCCGTCCTGGTGATTTCTATGGCGCTGGCGACGTGGATTTCCAGAGACAGATATCACATCAGAGTCCAAGTGTCGCTGTTGTCAAAGAATGATGTATACCCAGGCAGAGATGGAAGTGCAGGACAAGTCGCCGGAGGTATCCTATCGAATGCCACTTGACGCCAGAAGCCCCCTGTGCGGGTTACAGCTAATAGGAATACATGCACTGAGACTAGTTAGCTGTCAGTCATGATGACCTTCCAGTATCGAGCCCATATCACGGCGTGGCTTGCGCGAGGAGTTGGATCTCTTGCCAGCGGATCACGCGTTTGGATGATGTTGAGGGAGATACTCAAGCCCTCTGGGGCTATACTGCATCTATTAGAGCCAGTCTATGCCATTGAGGCCAAAGTTTGGTCGCTGCCAAAGAAGTCAGGCAGCATGAGATCGAGCTTGAGGGAATCTCAGCCAAGTTGAACCCCGCCACCAGTTCAAAGATCTCAGTCGGGGTAGCAAACAAATCAGCAGGCTTCTATTACCCTCTCGTTATATCAGAGCAAAAGGATAGCGAAGCAGTGAGATCTCGAGCTTGTCGCTCCTCGCCGAGCTAGTTAAAATAGAGTTTGTAGACTATATTCCTCGCTGAGTCGAATCATTAGCGTCAAGCTAGATTCTCAGCTACCTCCTGTTTCCATGCCCGAGGGAAACCATCTGCACTGGTGCCCAAAGTCCAACCAGTTCCACTACTGAGACCTATCCTCCGTCAGCTCCGCGTGCTGCTGAGCCGCATCAAAAAAGCATCTCCCGCCCGATACGAAGTTGTTGTAGCGTGCAGCATGGGATTCCTTTCTTGAGGATATGGCTTCACGGAGAGCTTGGCCTGCCTGCCGGAGCGCTGTGCTTCCGAGTGAGAACAGACGACAGGGTTGGTTGCTGCTGCTGCTGCCCCTTGTCTAACTGTTGTTCGCCGTCTGGCTGCGATATTGTCCTCGCCACCTACAACTTTGCTTAGTGCGTTTAGGCTTCGGCAGGGGGTTTCTCTAGTCGTGAGGGGTCTCTTGGGTCTGGTTGGAGGTGTACAATCGAGTCTCGGGCGCCCTGCCCTATTTCTAAAGGCGTCAATGCTTCCGAAAGCTCCTGAGTCATCAAGACGCTTCTGTTGTAGATAGTCAGTATGCAATCGCTCACGCCAGGGTCTGGACGGGGCCCAGAAGGAAGTCACCTGAGAAACACATTGACGTGCCTGGAATGCCAGTTTTAGTATGGCATTACGGGCGATACCCGCTGGCAAGTGGAATCATAGCCTCGTGGTTGCCTGCCTTCGGCTTAGAGACGGAATAACAGGGAGCTGGAACTCAACATGGATGACTGCATTTAGGCGGAACCGTGCGAGATGCTGCAGACAAGACTGCTGGATTTTCAGCAGTCGGTGGTTTAGCTGTATACAGCGGTTAGGGAAAAAGGTGCCTGTATTTGGGTTGCTAAATTGTAGATGTCCAAGTTGGATTCGGAGCGGGCTCCGTGCCGAAGGCCTCACAGGCACCGGAGTCTTCCGAACAGCGATTTCTGAGAAAAGCCTACCTCAGGGACCCAGCCCTGGCTGATAGCCGTCATACCGCGCGACGTCAGATCGATGCCAGCTTTCCAGAACCGTTGTGTCGAGAGGCGTGGGCTCAGGCCGCCATTGCATGCGAGGGAGCGGGTTTATGACCAACATCGCATCCTGACATAGGAATCGACACATCGTCGACGCCTCCAAATGGCTTCGACACGTTCAAGTCCTAAAAGTGCAACGGCAAACCCGACCTCGACGACGACCAGGGCCTTGGGGCTTCGTCCTCATGACGCCTGCGACACGCCAGTGTTAATCGCCGTTCCGTCATTGCCGCAGGCGCTCCTGCTCCCGTCTCTTCAAGCTCTTTGTTCCAGCGGCGGCAGTCTACATCAAACAGTAGAGGGTAGGTATCGGGCTATGCGATGCCGACTTGCCTGGATGATGCCCCCAACCTCCTTCTTTGGTCGTCCAGCACTGCACTGGATCAGACAGATACCCAAGGCCGGAAAGACCAGCCAAGGGTTAGTAAGTTGGAGGAACCCATTTTGCTTTGCTCTATTGCTTGCCAAATTCGTCACACTAGTCTCGGTTAAGCAGGCTTGGCGTCGGGCTGAGCGAGTATGCTCCAAGATGATGACTATAAGTTTATTCTGGCGCTGCGAAGTGTACGGCTTAAACATTGAGTTGGTGTAGGTATTGATAGGTAAGTGTGTATGTCTAAGTCGTGAGCGATGGTTTCTCAACTGTGACGCGACGTCTATCCAGGCCATCTACCCGACCACAGAACCTTTCGGTCGTCCTATAAGATCGCACTGCCATCAACCTATACAATCCAGTTCCTGCATGGTTGAGCGAAGCTCTGGCTAAACTTGGCCTGGGCTTCAGTCTTCTTCGTAGCCTTGTCTATAATCATTCTAAGCTTGCTGTTGCTCTTAGACTCGGCAGATGTGCCCTATTTGTGAAATATTGAGCCTGACCCCTTCTCGCTGGTATTACTATTCTGCGTGGCCACAGCAGCAGAGGTCCGCTCCTCCCCGTCGAGTATCGCAATGTAAACAAGGGAAAATCAGATCTTAGAGTTGTATCTGTCCCTCTGCACCTGGCTCTGTAGTCAGAATAACACAAGACGGTCGGTAAGGGCTAGCCTAGCTAGTTTGTCCCGGTAGTGCTCGGGGCAGAGGCTGGACACGTATGGCTTTACTAAATTAAACGGATATAGAAACAGGACTCTCTAGGTGTACTTGTCTTAAAGAAACTTTAATATTCAAACCCCCGCTGTCATTTATCTGATATCTGAGCAATAACCAACAAAGAAACGGAAAGAATGTATAACCCGCAATCTATAAGTTGTACTGAGCCGTAAAGCGAGGCACAATCTAGTCTTTAACATCCCAGACTATCTTCACCACGCTCTTTCGCATAAGTCTTTTAGATTCTATCTGCTTGTCGCTATCTTTTACGAGACTGTTTTCCTTAGATGCCATAAAGATAATTAAGCTATCTAACCTCTCTGATAGATTCCTACGAACCCTCTGTAGAAGGTCTACATCCCCGCTGGCCTTGGACAGGATGAGATCCATCTTAAGGAGGTAGGTCTCCATAATCTCGCAGAAGGTATACATGGAATCCGACAGAGACGCATCATTACTGACGGCGTCGATGCCCCTCGTCTCCGCCGTCTGCCCTGATTGCAGAAATTTCCCCGCGGCGCAGGATATAGGCCCGCCATTTCCATCTCCCATGTCCGCTTCGCGTTCACCCATTGCCTGTTAGTAGAGTCCTACGAGCCCGAAATCCTATCGACTTCGAAGTTGAGCATCGGACTTTCGTCAGACAGAGTGTCGATAAGGAAGGTAGCGTGGTTCGTGGAAACCCCGAATCTGACCTCGGTACTGGAGACCACCACCCTGAGCACCAGCGGCGCCTGGAGGGCTCGTATCGAGTAGTCTATGCGGTGGATGCCCGGCGTGATGGCGATATGGTCCGTGTTGGGAGCGGAGGAGGAGGAGAATTGGGACCGGGACGGCCGTAAGAAGGTCCTGGTGGTGGTGGCAGAACTGACTGCCAGTAGCCCGTGACATATTTTCGACGTTGAAGAAGATGACGAAACCTATCTTTCGGAGGACCTAGGTGACACACGCAACAAAGAGCAAGATGATGGCGCCGAAAGGTAACCCAGAGACTAGGTCCAGACGTAGGTGCAGATATTCACACAAATCTTCCGTGAGCAAGCCAGCAAAGACGTAGGGTTTAGAGCCAGCAGCAAAGGCGACGTGTCGTATGGTCGTTGGGGCTCTCTGATTTCGGGCTCTGGGTTTCTGATACCTCGGGCTGGTAGTGGTTCGAGGGTTTGGCTCTCTCAACGCCTTGTTCTGAAAGGTGTTGCCGGCCCGGCACAATAATCTGTAATTAAGGCTTTCATAGAAGATCTCCATTACATAGAGAAGATGCGCTGTGGCAGGCAGAAAGATTAGCACAGGTTAGCTGACTGACCAAGCGAGCGATGGTATTGCTCCTCCCGTGCCTCCTCCACGGCGCAGCATCTCGCATCGTACCAGTCCTTTCGTATCGCTGAGCGGACGGCAGACAGTGGAAGCGATTCGTCTTAGAGTGGGAACCCGTCGACGAGGGTTGAGACAAGCCTCTTTTGCCCCTCGCCCCGTCAAAATCCATCTTCCCAGCCACCTCCCCATTATCAACCGCGTCCAGTCGTTCAAACCCCTTACCATCCGCTAACCTACCCTGTATATGGACATTCTGACCGAGTTTATAGAGACTGCTGATTATATCTGCCACAAGCCTAGTATACTATATGTACCGTAATGACGAATAGCTGGATTCCAGAACGGCAGGGCTGACAACTGCGCTAAATGCCACGGCGAGACGGAAGCTTGGTCAGACATGCGTTCATGTTCACCGCGACCTCACTAAAGCCCGGCACGGCCC
The DNA here is from genome assembly GCA_025962755.1 of Colletotrichum tropicicola. Classification (NCBI taxonomy): domain Eukaryota; kingdom Fungi; phylum Ascomycota; class Sordariomycetes; order Glomerellales; family Glomerellaceae; genus Colletotrichum; species Colletotrichum tropicicola. Next base: position 10,578 of record JAOWMA010000352.1, read on the forward strand.
TTCCCAAGTCGAATCCTCGATTCCGTCCGAGCCAACAGTAAGCTGGCCATCTCGCACTGAATTGCCATACCCCCGTAGTCGACGTATCCCGACCGGCGAGGCATATTAGAGGCGCTCGTCCAAACCTTCATGCTCAGGTTCAGCCACCCAGGTCCGGAAGAGGTTTCGCGAGCATTGTCGCACGCGATTGCCGATCTCAAGGAGTGTCTGGCACGGCTAAACGATGCCCAACAGAACGACATGGGCGAACGAGATGCCATGTTGGACGAGGAAAACAGGGCCAGGGAGCACAGGGTGCAGGCATTCTCGGCCGACATAAGGAGTGAGATGAGGAGTGAGGTGCGAGATGCCGACCTCCTTGGCAATATCCTGAGGCGGAGGCTAACAGAGATGATGCGGCAAGTAGAAATCATGCATCTTCTGCCCTGAGATGGCATCCACCTTGGCCATGGACAGCCGCATGGATGAGGTTTGCATTAATCAATCTCGGTATACACTCGCTCGGGGACAAGTAAGTGCCTGCCAGCGCAACCAATCCAGCCAGCCAGCATACGGTACAAGAGGTACGATTCGACGGTTGAGTTTCGCACATTAAGTAAGAAACCCGAGAGAAAAACCGCCCATCCCGCGTCCAGTAGGAAACCGAAAAGGCAGTCGTTGAAGGTGACGGTCGATCAACCAGTGAAAAACCAGCATCAAGTTTTTCGACCGGGTGAGTCTTGTCATGTGATCTGGCGCGGACCGCGTCGCGTCTAACCTGGACGCGCGGGGTCGGCTCTGGCGTCATACCTTAAGTAATACTTTTGTGCCGAAAAAATGTGACGCCCCCCCCCCTGGAGCGCACCGAGACGTCTCCAGATCCTCTTTGCCATGGCCACAAATCTGTCCTCGTTGTCCTCCCCACCATTATCGTCGTCGCCGTTATCCGATACTTCTTCCGCAGGCTAAGACCTCGTCGAGCGAGTCTTGACCGACTCGAATATCGACAGCTACGGCGCAGATGTAAATACTCGCGCTTCGCGCCTCTCTCTACCTCATGCACGTGTCAGTTTTTGCTGCTTGGCAGCCGACTCGGATTCGCATCAACCTTCGTTAGCTACACAGATATTATTCTGACTTAGAATAAGTCCCTGATCTTTGGGTGATTCACTCCCAGCTTGGTGCAATGAATCTACTGTTTTCACAAGTTAGTTGTCGTTCCCTATCTAAATATCTACCATCCCGTTGTTCTGCGCTTTCCACTGACCTGAAGCATGCAGACATACCCCACGCCGTGCAAAGCGGCATTGCCATGCCCAGAGTAAAAAGACAAACCCCGGAGCCAGGCTCTCTGACAGTTGAGCTCACTTGGTCGACCTATTAACAGACGTTAGTCACACTCTAACCCTCAATAAACACCCCGACTGACCTCTCCGCGCCGGCTCTGGCATTCTAGTTTCCTTGCAAGCGCCTAACACCAGGCGTCAGGTTCGTCACAGCTAAATCCTTCACACCGAACGAGCGACACACGGGTTTCAAGGTTGTTTTGCCGTGCCGGGGTTCGTCACCGCCACGTCCTTGATCACGGAACGATTGCGAACCAACACGGGGTTAGATTCTGTCACTTGGTGTGCAGTGCTGAGAGTGTGCTACGCTGCGAATTTCTTCGACGGCGCCGCGCCTGGACGGTGACGCGAAAAGACGAATGTCCACCCCTCCGGCTTGGTTCAGGAGGCTGAGAAACTCATGGACGAGCATATGTGTCTGTTAAGAATTAAATTGCGACGAACGAACATGGATGGCGTCCGGCTGAGGTGACCCAAATTAATGGCTGTCTTCAACAGATCCACCCTCTCCATTGCTCGACATGCTGTTTGCCTTGCTTCTTCTTCTCTATCCTCTGTCCAGCTACTCCCTCTGTCCGTCTTCTTTCTCCCAAGACCTCACCGACACTCACCAACCTTTTTCTCACCACGACCGACCGAGACAGATGAACCAGCTCATCCACGGCGATTCGTCACCTCTTCGCCTCCCTGAACCAAACTGCAGTCTGGCGGGGTCTGCTGGCCCCAAGTGTCTCCTTTGCTGGACCAAAAAGATGCTTGGCCTGCATGAACCTGCGTCCATGCAGCCTTCCGTGCCGCTCTATATCTCACGAACCTCTCTCCTCGCTCCATGCTAAGGGTAGAGCACCGACGAGTAGCCTGTCTAGCTAACATTCCCCACTCTTTTACCAATATGCCGTGACTTTCTTCTACTGTCTACACTTCCTTCCTCTTATCCAGCAGGCCGCAGACTTCTCAATCACAGCTTTATCACAACTCTACCATAAGTCAATTATAGTTATATCCCACTGGGTAGTACTGCTTTCCTCACAACCGGCGCTCTTCTCGCACCCCTCCTGTTGTTGGAAGGGCCAACTGTTCTCTTTTGCTCTCGTTCTGCCCCACCATTATTTGTCAAGGCAACCCCGCCACGGTGATAATGCGCGTTGTATCTGATTTTTTTTACTATTTATTCAAACTGACTGTGGGATTTCAGGTTCTTAAGAACTTTAGTCTCGCCCATCTCCGTGCTGGCAACAATGGGCAGATCAAATAGTGCCCTCAGTTAATCTGATTAATGTACGCCGGTTTAGCTACCTACCAGCTCGACACTCGCTCCTGTTACTACGTCGAGCTTAACAGCCTTCGAGAAGCTCAACTGTGGTTACGAAAGTATCCAGCACAAGCTTGCGAAGCTCGTGAGACACGTGCTTCTTCTTGGGGTCCCCAGTATCAAAAAGCTTCTTCTCCCTTACTGCTGTCGAGTCGCTTGTTAACGTCTATCTTTGCCCTAACTTTTCAAGCCTCTGCTCCGCCCCAGTTTTTGGACGGAATCAATCGACCATCAAGTGGCCTGTCTACGTCGACCTTTGACCCGACTTTTCGCGTTCTGTCTACACCTCCACCGGCCTAGCCGCCCAAGTCCTCAAGGGGAACGAATTCGCCGTTAAGTGGCCTATCTGCGTCGACCTTTGCTCCGAGGCTGCCCCTCCCATCCTAGGATCACCCTCCTTCCTCAGGCGGCGTGTCGACGTCTATACTTAGATCAACACTATAACTTCCACGCGTAGTATTATTATCTTGTACTTCAACTCCCATCCAGTCCTTAAACTTAATGATGAGCGATCGTCTATCTATTCGTCCGAGTCTGCGAGCGTCGCTCACCTCTCTCAGCGGCGTTCGGCCTATAACACTGGAATTTCCGGCCAAGTAACTCAGTGGCTAGTCAAATACCCTCCTCTAATTCCCACAAGCCCACCACTTCCTCCTGCTCCTCTACCGCCGCGGCCGCCGCCTCGTACTTTTTCTCAGTCTCCCCCGATTAATGCGCGTCCTTCTGCGCCATGATCACCACGCCCAAGTGAGCTGCTCCCTGAAAAGGACGGCAACACAGCCCATCTTGACCAGCTTAAAGCAAGCCGCGAGCGTCTTGACGGACTCCTTGGCTCCATCACGGAAATCCAATGGGCTATGATCTCTGAGCGCGAGCTATGCATGATAAATGTTCTGAGATTGATCCGACGCGCTATCGTGACGGGCCAGTGGATGGACAGCTTCTACGGGAGCTAGGCTGGCTCTTCAGGAAGCAAGCGTGTCAGATGCAGCAGGCAGACCAGGTCAAATCGGACTACCACAGCTCCATCAACCCAGCCGCAACGATGCTGCAGCTGGTTCACGCGCTTCCGGCAGGCCAGCCAACTCGCCTACGCCGAGTCCCGCGCCTCCTGAATCTCGACGGCCTGGCGCGTCTTCTTGGAAGCCTCCGCAATACGGAGACGTAACTTTCCGAGCTGCTTCGGGGTGTAAATCGCGGCCGGGGACCGCGGCTGCGGACGAACAGCAGCAGCAGCAGCGACATCTTGATAGCTATCCTTGACGCTTGCGTCGTGGCGACAGTGATGGGTCTGATGGTCTTTCCCGTCATCCTCAATAAAGTCCTTGCCCTTGCGTTCCTTGGCCCGTCTGACACAATCCGGCTCCCACCACCCGAACGTTACGACCGGATCGTCGGTTCACTCGGCCCCAGGTGCCGCCTTGGCCACCGCGACGGGATCGCCCTCCTCACCGTTCTTCTTAAGCCCCCGCCCGATGCGCAACATCATCTCTTCGAAGCCTGGGCGGAATCTTTCGAGCTCCGGATACGGTCGGGGATCGCAGAGGTGTCATCAACCCGCGTGCGGTCGATTATGCCTTTGCATTGATGACAAAATTTGATCGTTTGGCTGATCCGAGTGTGGGAGGAGATGGGATTGTGACAGAGGAACTTTGAGTAGTGTCGGCGGTTAATTAAGTTTCTTCGGGCTTCTGTCTAGCTGTCTGGACTTACCCCGTCAGAGTTGTGAATGTCCGCCATTATGATCTTTGGGTTGTGTGTGTGTATGAGAGAGATATAAAGAGAGACAGAGAGAGAGAAAAAGAGAAACAAAAAGAAAAAAGAGAGAAAAATAAAGAAAGAAAAGGAAGAAGAAAAAATAGAGGAAAAAAGAGGAAAAAAAAGAAAGAGAGAGAAAGGGAGAGAAAAAGAGAGAAAAAAAGAGAGAGATTATCCAGAAGAACCAGATTTACACTTCCCTTGTGCAGATTTTTCTTGACGCGCTTTTCGCGCCTCTCCATCTCTTCTTTCTGCGAATTCTTTTTCAAGCGCCCCCAAAGAAATAGCTCGCTACAATAAGCCAACAGAGTTGTCAAGCTGCAAAGTCGTCAAAAGGCCGCCTCCTGCATGGCCCCAGCCCGAGTCTTCCCCGGGTCAGGTCCACACCAGAGAATCTTCTGTTTGCTCCGACATTGGCCCGTATCTGACGATCAAGCAGCGGCCTGAGGCGAAGCAGCAGGTCACTCACTATGTGCAAGGCGAGCCGAAGCCCCCGCGTCTCCCATGACCAGAGGGACGACAAGAAACTATAATTGTAAGCCATATCACGCAGCCATGTAGCAAACATATATTGGGGAATAAGAATCTGACTCACCAATACCATGCAGAAGACGATTCAATGTCGCCGACCGTCCCCGCCAGCAAGCCAAAGAATCTCTTCACAACGAGTGCTTCCTCAAAGAACCTTTTAACGACAAGCCCTTCCTCGGAGAGTCTCTTCTGAACAAACCTTCCCACAAAGAGAGTCAGTCTCATTGATGACCGGTGGTGCCAACAATGGGAACCTCCACCGCCTTCCCACGGATGCCATCTCTGCCGACATTACAGGCGCGGAACGACCAGAGAATTCGTTTGTCACGCAGAGCCGGCAAAGGAGGAATATGCCCCCGCAACGGTCTCGATGACGCTGGAGTCGTCGCATTCCCAGCCCAAGATGCCTCCTCCCATATCCAGACAGCGGCCAACGATGCCGACGGGAGACACCCTCCCGCGACTCCCAGCATCTCGGGCCGTCGAGGACGTGAAGCATTTTGTCGACGAGCAGGCCACGTGACCACCTCCAGGTCTTTGCCAGCCTCCACAGCTGCCTCCACAGGCTATGGCGCCCAGGCCTCATTTTTCGACCTTTTGAGGCCGAAATAAAGGCTTGTTCTGCCCATCACGACTTTTTCTTGGTGTTTTACTTACCTTGCGTTTTTTGCCTCGTTTTTCTGCAAGTTTTTATTAATCACGGCAGTTTTCGCCTGCTTACCTCGAAAAAACGAAAAACGCGGTCAACAACGGCCACCTTGCCTAGGCAAGACCCTGTCAACACCACGCTCAGCACTGGCAACCCGTGGGCCAGCGATAGTTCCAGCCGGAGCCTTCTGTCCAGCTGTACTGACTACTCATCATCACTCGGCAACACCATCACCTTCATCAGCAGCAACTACAATCTCCTTTCCAGCCGCTTCAGCAATACAAACAACAACAACAACTCGCCCAAGCACATCGCCGCTCCATCTCCTCTGCGTGTCACCGAGCGTGGCCGCGACCCTTGCCAATGCCGGCCTCGGGGCCGCTCGACACCTGCGCGTAACACTACCGCCCTATCTCCCTTCAAAGCAAGACAAGCCTAACCTGCCGTGTTTGCAGACACCGCACTGTTGCTGATTTATATCCTCAGCTTTGTTTGGCCTCCGAGTCCCGTCTACCAGTCACTCGCAGACTGCCGAGGGTGGACGTATTTCCGACCGCTAATACCGACGACCTTCTGCCCGGCAACGTTAGGTATGACTCCTTCCTCCGTATTCGCCAGAGTAGGAGGCGACAGACATGTACTTGCCGAACTAGCGACCAACATCGGAGGAAGGTCCTGGTACATCTATAGCAAGGTCGGCTTCAGATGTTGAATGTGAATCTCCAAATCATGTTGAATCAACTGCAAGGCATCTACTTACTCTATTTCTAGAACGGGTAGAACATCTCCGCGCCGTCCTGCAGCCCAGGGCCGACAGATGGAAGCGGAAGCAACGGTCTTTGCTCTCTCCAGTATGTACTCGCCGGCTGCCACTGAGTCACCCAGCGTGTCTGTCGTCCGACCTTCCGCGACACATTCATCGCCCACGACAGTGTAACTGGGGAAACAAATAGCCTCGGACTTTGCCCCACCCCGTCGAGACCCAAAGAATGCCCGACGCATCCCACAACAGCTACAGTGCCCCCATTGTCAGGATGGAGAATACCCAACGAGCCAGCATCATAGCCAAGATTCGTACGCCGGGGGGATAACTGTTTCAATCAGGACGCATCGCCCGGACCAGATATCGCAGAGAGTTTTGCTAGCCTAGAGATGGAGCCTGAGCCTGGTTCGAAGTCTCATCTAGGACGCCACCAGGAAATGATCAACATGACCTTTGGGAACGATGCTGGAGATGGATTACTGTCCGGCGGACTGTTTTGAGAATTAGCGGCCGTGCCGGTTGTATGCACGTTTTCCTGTTGCTATACTTGGAGTCCCGCAAGCATGCGAACCCCAGACTCTCTTCCTTTGGTTTCTTCATACCTGTGTGGCTTACTGTTGTTCTATGTTTAATGCTGTCACCAGATCTATGAAACTTGAGTCATTGATACGACGGACGGTAGAGAATGCGTCTCTGCGCGTGTCTCTGCGATAGAGGATACCCAAAGCCTCAGCCGCGCATCATGCTATCCTGTCTTTGCTCGAGCCAACCTATCCGACCGCCCGCTACTCAGTCGTGCAGTCCGAAGCGCGAGCCCTGCCCGCTGAAAATAACGAGAAGAACAATGTGGGGACGATGCATGATATTCCCGGCCGGCAACCACTGCATCGCCTCCATCTCCGGACGTGCCCGTCTACCCTGTTAACCTTAACGAGACCATCAATCCCCTCGCCCATCAACGCTCTCGTTCAGCAGCAGCGTGACGCCCTTAAGTCGTCGGCGCCGCAGCCCAAGATACGCATGGAGAGCGCCTTCATCCTACACTCGCTACGCAACTAGGACGCCTAAGAGGCTGTCATGGCTTGATATCAGCAGCAAAACAAGTGTTGAACAGTTCCCACTTCCTCTGTTGCAGAGGCAATGAAGGCCTTACTCTCTTCCATCACGTCTCCTCTGTTCCTCTGCTTATCACCCAGAACCCCAAAGTCCCAGACTGAAGCTAATATTCATACTACAGACAGGAAGCAACACAAATATCACAGCTTTTCGTCCGCTGCGCAAGGGCCCAACATACTGACCAACACCTCGGGCTGCCGCCCCCGCCTACGACTCCCAAATGTCGCAACGAAAGTACACCAAGGCCTTTCCAACTGCTGATCGACTTCTGTCAAGGCATACGCAGCCAAGGTACGCCGCTACAAAGAGTACCCGTGTTTTCGACAGCAGTCTGCTGGGTCGGGAGGTCTCGAGCCAACAGATTCTGGGGGGCAGGTGTAGGAGAAGAAGGTCGTTCATAGACAGCATCCGGGAAGACTGGCCGATCCCCACCGATAGGAGAGACTGCCCAGGGAAATATGGAGAAAATGGAGACCGGCGTACATGTTCTGAAGTTAAGTGGTTTTGCCGCGAAATGCCATCGATTGTAATAGTCTGTCGCAGTACAGCCAAGATTTGAACAGAACAATCTTGTCCCTGGCAATGTTGTTTAGACACTGCAGTGAGTCATATTCGTACACGGTATAGCTTATCACAGTACAAGAGACGCCAGTGATGTCCCTTGGAGTGCAGAAAGAGGATGGTCACAGCAAAGAAGAGTGCGGCGGAACGGCGGTAAGCAGATGGATAGAATGTCGCATGCTGCCCAGCACTAGAAGAAGGCCCTAAGTGAACCTGGCCAATTCATTGAAAAGGCAGAATAGGATGACATTCATGACTTCATCGTTCAACCACTTCATCCCATATGTAGTGACTGTGCGTGGACTTTCCGTAAGTCCCGGAGTAGTCTGGCGTGAGGTGTATGCTTTCCGCATGGCGTCTGCAGACTCTGACGTCTCATCATGTCGAGGAGACCGCCAGAGGAGCGCCACTTGCTCCATCGTTTGTCCAATCACGGCATACAAAAACGCCTAGGTGTGTGTCTTTTGAGCTTCTTGGTGCCTTGCGGTGACCCAGTTCATGTCCGGGAGATATTGCTGTGAGCGACGACCGTCTCCTCGTCGTTGACGTCGATACGCTCGAAGTCTGTATCATCGATGTTTGCTAAGTAGTCCATGTCTTTAGGGTCTACAGAGCTGATGCCTGCTTGTGGCTTGTTCGCTAACAAAAGTTCATCGACGTGCTGGTGGATAACATATCTTGAGTCGACAACGGCTTCTCTGCCAAATCTCTCCAGGGGGTCCCCGAAGATGGCTGGCGGACTTAGCGACCAGATGGCGGAAATGGGAAACTGAAGGCCGTACTTGGCGGTGGTTTCTGGTACGGTATGAAACCCACTGTGAGATAGAGAATCAGTGTCTTCCTCAGACTGTCTACTGCGTGCCCAGGGTAAAGGTGTGTCTTCCAAGTCATCGGTGTTGTCAGCACCGGGAAAGGGACCAGGGTTGCCTGGGTTGAGTTGTCGTGATCAGATTCGTCGGAATTGAAGCCGCAAAGATCCAGGTCCCTGGAGTCAGATTTTTCACGTCAACGACTGCCACGGCTGGGGCCGTCACTACCAAGGCTCCCGGATTCCAGACCGTTAGAAGGATGTACGTCACGGTCGGCGGCGGCGGCGGGGGAAGCCTTTCTCGAATGAAGGCTTTCAGTCTCGTGGTCGGGGCCTTTTCGCAACAGCGACTTTCCTTTTAGCATTCAAGCGAGTCTTTGTGTTGATAAGAGAACCTGGTCAGATGACTACACATCAGCAACGGTCGAGCACCGGGATATTGGATTGGGGATGGGGCGGGGTCGGGGTCGGGTTGCTGTAAGGGCAACTCATGACGCTTGGTCACCTCTCGCAGAGCCGTCAGCGGATTCTATTTCGGCTTGGCGATGGTCTGATCCAGTAGGGAATGGAGGATTGCAGAGAAGGAAAAGTTGGCGTTGGCACCTTTGATGCCTTTTGTGCGCTGAATCGAGGCGCAGCTGAAAGCTGAAAGGAAGCTTGGGCCCTAGAAACTCGACGAGAACACGGGGGGTGGTGTTGTAACTCTTTGTCGTCGAATTGAGACGAAACAGAACTCTTTCGGGCGACTGGCAGTCCCTCTCCGCAAGGGTGTTGAAGTTGCGGGCTTTGTAGTATGGTTCGAGGATGGGCTGGTAACGTTCGCCTCGGTGAAGATATGGAACTCCAGCAGAGAAACGCAGTTGGGGTGTTCCTTGAGAAAGGCGTCGGTCGCGTAGCTTGCCCTGCAGGCCAAAGACTCTTGGGAATGCGACTGGAAGTCGAGAAGCTTGTCGAGGCAGTCTTGTAAGGCCATGCTCCTGGGCGTTGCGAAGTGGGGGAAAGAAAGAAGACGCTGCCCCCGACTAGGAGGGCATTTAAGGAGAGAAGAATGGGCATTGGATGTTGGCAGATGAAAGATGGAAGATGAACCGTTCCGGACGCAAGAAGTCCCTGCTTTGCGGGTGTGGGCGAGAGAAGGAAGGTTTCGCGTACAGTGACACGGGAAGGTGGCTGGCTGGGAGCTAGCTTCTAACCTCCGGTGTGATACCTTAGGGTGTTGAACATTCCAGTTCGCCCCTTAAACGAAACAGCGACAAAGGCTGCCATGGTCGCGATACCGGGACTCGTCACTAAGGGCACCCCCGTGACAGGTGCATATGTCACTGTGGGATGGACCATGCCGAATTCGCGCCGGGGCAGCTTCAAGTCAAGGGCCTTCGTGGGAGCAACGCTAGAGATGCCACGTTAGGCGTAGATATCGTGCGGGATTGAAGGCAGTCGGTGACGGTGATACACCTTCGGCATCGGCGGTGGGTGGTAGGCATCGTGATGACTAGAGGGCAGGAGGAAGATGGGTGGACGGGTTGTCGTCGTGCCCCGTATAGTTCGTGTTGTCCGAACCGGCCCTACAAAGCTGGATCAGTTAGTATTGGAGTGATGCACTATGGGGAAACTAATTGGAAGCAAGATACAACGCTGGCCAAGGCTGTGTGTTGGTGTGGGTCGGTGATGATCGGAAGCTGGCCGAGTAGCAAACGTCGTTTCTGCGGTAGACCAAAGACGCAGGAAGGAATTGTGTGTGAAGGCAGTAGTAATCTGTTACCGTAAGGTAATGACTGGTGGTGATGATCGTGGCAGAAGATCCTGGCAGAGGCCAGGCTCTCCGTCAGCTCCTCGTCCAGTTCGGTGCAGCTTGATGGGGTTGTTAAGGCCGAGGCCGAGGGCGGCGTTCTTGGGGCGGGCTGGGGACTCAGGCTCGTGCTTGGCGGCATTATAGGCGATGCGGAAGACGCGGGAGAGATAGATGACGAGGTTGCCGGCGGAGAGGTGCTGGTGGAGAGATCTGTCCACCTTGTCATCGCGGCAGTGTTGACAACGACTGGGTTTCTTGCACCGGACGTGCACAGGGTCAGAGATAGATAACTGCAAAGATTGTCAATATCAAGACGGACGCAATGAACCTGGAACACAAATAGAGACTTGATATTCTGGCCCGTTGGCGTGGTGCCGAAGTTGGACGAATTGTTTTGGTTCCGAGAAGACGGGTCTCGGAGCTGCAGAATGAGGCGGGATCTGAAATGGCGGCTCCCGGCATCGGCTGACAGCGCAGCCTCAATGATACGTATGCTGGTGCGTGGCGTCGCGCTCAGAGCCGACGCGAGCTATGTGATTTTCGAAGCAAGGCGAGCTTTATAGTCGGTCGTGGCCATGGAGCGATGCAGGCGATAGGCAGTGCGATATTTCGTTTGGTGCGTATGTGCGATGTTGATGGCGATGGGGCGAAGGCCACAAGGTGAAGAAGGTACGTAGTGGCCAAACACGGGCGTCAGGTACATCGCAGCTGCCCCACACTCGCCTATCGAGCTCGGACGTGGCAGGTCACTGCGCTAATCCAAACACAGCCCGACCAGTTATGGGTAAGTACCTAGACCCCGGGCCGGGCCGTACCTGCGGCGCGGCGTAACACTTTCCTTCGTCAATCAACAACTTCACCCTTCTTGCAAATCACACCAACACCAACACCAACACAGATTACAACGATCACCGGCTCTTCCGCCTGGATCCCGAAATCGTCGCCACGCTTCTCAGACCTATTTCCTTACGCCCATCTTCCAGACGCAATCGCGGTCGCCAAAATGCCCGCCACGCACACGCCGGTTGGCTCCTCCCGCCCGGCCGAAAAGAGCGACCCCAAGCCGGCATTCAAGGGCTCCTTGGCAGGCACGGTCGACGACATTACAAGCTTCGCGGCGCGATATCCTCACCTTCAACAACCGGCCGACAGCCTGCTCACCCTCGCTCGCGCAATCAACAACATCCATAATGAGGACTTTGCGCCGGCCCGCGAGGCGCAGACCAAAGACGAGCCCCGCGGACAGGATAAACAAGTCATAATGCACAAGGACGCAGGAGGCGTTGGTTCCCAGACGGGCCTTGGACCTTGGTATGGCCTGCTAGCTTGCTCCTCCCCACTTGCCGATGGTTCCTGACTCGACGCGTCTCCAGATTTGGGCTTCTTTGTCCTGATTTCCCGATTGGTCTGCGACATGCATCCAACCTGTCGCCGTCGGGGCCCAGCATACACGACGGATCCCCAGTCGCCCATAATCTGTCCGAGTCATCATTGTTTCCTCGATATATTCACCCCTCGTCTGCTGGTGTTCTTTCAAGGGGGAAGGTTCCATACGACATGGCTGCTGCAAGGAGGTGCAGCTACGTGGAAGTGACGGGTGGATGCCTCCCGTAATCCAGAGGACAATGCAAAACGGCGGTGTGTCTGAATAGGTTGAAGAGAAATAAATTTCACTTTCAAGACAAGATTGCCGTTCCGCGGGTGAGATAACGATCGAACCGAGCCGATCGGCATCTTCCCTGGCACTCTGCTGCGTTGTTCTACAATTGTTTCCCTGGAGCGACGTCTGAAAGAATCAAGAAGAAACCAAACATGCTGTTCTTGATCTTTGCTGCAGCTACTGGTGCTACCATGCCTTGGGTGAAATCCATCGTGCTCGGATGTCAGTAGTACTCACTATTCAGACCAGCTTCGGCCATGCACGGACAAGAATCAACAACCTTCATGGGCACCATCAGCTCCAAGCAATGCCTCGGCCGGAATGGCTCTAGGACCAGAGATGAGAGGTGCCGCCGATCGAATGCTGCATTTCGCCCAGCAAACAAAGCCGGACTTGACGTGTGCGGGTGATGTTCAGGGGGCACCTGCTTTCTGGGCTGCATCAGCATCAGGTCCATCGGATCACAATCGAGTCACGACAAGATCCATGGACACGGTCGTCGCATGCCGGCATCCGGCGCCAACACAAGGTAGCACGACTCGCCTCGCATTCGTCCTTGTTTATTTATTTTTTGCCCAGCCGGGCCACGCACACAAAGCAACCACCGTCCCTCGCTTCTCGCGAAAATCATTGTAAAGTCCCACAGCCCAACACGTTAGGAACCACGTCTATCTTACGCTCACTCGTCATTATCGTGTCCGCCATCCTCGTCCTCTTCCAACACCTCCAACTGGGTATTGTTGCCGGAATATCCCATCTCCGCCCTCCTTTGTCTCCGCGTCTGCAGATACTGCAGCACGCCATCCCGGCTCGCCGTCCGCAAAATGCCGGCCGCGGCGCCCGCTAGGCTCGCAAAGAGGTGGTTAATGACGGAACCGGCCCGGCCGTTGACCCTAGCGGCGCCCGTCTTGTCAATGCGACACATAAGCTCCAGCTGCTCGCGCACGAGCTCGTCCTGCTCCTCCTCGTCGCGCAGCACCCGCGTCAGCTCAGCCATGTCGGCCTCCATCATCTCCTCGGGGAGGTCGGCTCCCGAGATGTTTGCAAAGAGCTCCTCAGCGCGACTCGGCTCGGCGTCGGGCTCGGGCTTGTCGGCGTTGTCCTCACCGGCGCTATGGCTGCGGCGGCGGGCCAAGTCGTCGGTTGACGGGTCAAGCAACAGGAGGCTGCTCAGCATGGACGGGCCGTCGTTGAGCAGACGGGCGACATACTGATCGCCGAGTGCTTTCTGCACATCTTCGTCGAGGGTGGTGGCGCGGACGCGCTTCCGTGGACGCTCGGGCTCTTCGTAGTCTTCCTCCTCCCCTTCTACCTCGTCGTCATCATCGTCTCGGTGACGCGACTTGCGCTTCCGTGTGCGCTTCTGGAGAGCGCCAGCCTTGGGGAGGGCGGCGGCCTTGAGAGCTGTCATGACAAGGTCAGCATAGTTTAGTCGCCCGTTGGATGTGAGACGGACCGTTGACGGCATTGGTGATGTCGGCGGTGGTGGGGGTCGGGGGCCTGGTGGCGTCATGCCAGCGCTCGATCATGATTTCGAGGATCTTGGCGCGGATCTGGCGGGGCGGCACGGTCTCGTGGTTCGTCGGCAAGCGCATGGACGACACGCCGGCAACGGCCTTGGTGTTGCTGATGGCGTCGGGACCGAGCTCGAGGACGAGCTCGATGGTGGTGGCGAGGCCGAGGGCCTTCTGGGCGTTGACGAGCTTGGAGGTGTGCTTCTTGTTGGCGTCGGCCCAGGCGTCCTTGAAGACGATGTGGAGGATGTCTGAGAGGTGCTGCTGACCCCAGATCTCGCGGAGGAACGCGGGCCAGTCGAGGACATGCGCCCGGGAGGCTTGGTGACGGCCTTCTCGGTGGACTCGGATCGCGCGTTTCCACCACTCGAGGTGGAGCTCGTTGAACATGGCGGCGAACTCCTCTCTCTGGTCACTCGAATTCTCGAGCGCGTCGATGACGTCGTTACACAGCTGGGCAACCTTGGGATCGCGTCGAACCGTCACGAGAGGAGCGCGTTCACGACCGGGGGGGCTGGCCGAGGCGGAGACACTGGATGCCATCATGGTCAGGGAAAAATGGGAGCAGAACGGAGATGGACTAGAAAGCACAGAAAGAACAGAGGGCGAGAAGATACAACACGCAGAAAAAAGGGAGAAGGATGCGGTGCTGTCGTGTCAAGTTCGTCGAGGTCGTGGGCACAACACGGGAGGCAGCCGGCCGGCGTATATATATATTGCTGGCTCTTCTCGTTGTTGAGCGTGGTCTCCGGCCACGTCCTGTTGGGGAAGTACCTTACTCAACAACACGTCTGAGGCAGTTGCGGGAATTCGCCTGACAGCCGGTGCTTTCATCCCACATGACCACCTAGACGCCGCAGAGAACAGACAAGACGGAGCCATCTGGTTCACCAAGTGTCCAGATCACAGTCTCCGCAGTGCACTGAGAACATGGGAAGGAGTTCGTCGAGTCTCAGGAGGTGGACCGGACGCCTGGCAGATGCTGCACACGTGCCGAAGTCGTGATGCGCCCAGGGATGGCCGCCTGCAGGAGACCGACCTGCCGTCTGTGTTGAGTTGACATGCAAGGGCAGGCGCATGGAGGATGCAGCGCGGGGGCGGGGTGCCTGCCGGTCGACGGTGCTTCGATGGAAGGTGCAGGTGCAGACCGGAAAGAGCCTCTCTGTATCAGTCGGCATCGTGGTATGGTGCTGTAAGGTAGGTACGTAAGGTACGTAAGGTGTCCCGGCCACGCCAAGTTATCAGGTTATCAAATGGTAACCTGGTATTCCTCGTCACGTGGCCCGTGGGCCGCTCACCGCCCGCCACTTACCGTACCTCGCACACGCCCAACAGAAGACCGAAGCGGCGATACTCGGCTTGCAGGCGGGGAAGTCTCTTGCGCGAGCGACGCTTGCAGTCCCGTGCGGTGGCTGGACAATGCACCGTCAATCCACACGCGTTGCTCGATGACACGTTGCAGGCGACGACGACGACCGCAGAGCTGAAGCGCAGGAATCGTGCGGCGAGCAACGTGAGCGGATTGACGAGGCATTGGACTGCTTGAGGCCATCCCTGGTACCTGCAGGCGAATGGCGAGGCGAGATGGTCAACTTGGGGAGTGTTCGTGTCAATGTTGGTGTCAATGTTCGTGTTGAGGTGAGAGATGGGTTATTGTTGGGATTTCCGGGGACAAGGCACCCTCGAGTTTGACCTTCCTGCCGTCCATCGGCGACGACCCCCGCCTGGTTGAGAGTGCAGAAAAGTACCTGCCAACAGAGAATAGAGACAGCTCCGATGGAAGTCACGCCCGCGATCTCTCTGCAATACGCGCCTTCCGTCCCTTACACACGGGACTGAACCCGTCACGCGTCCATCGCCCCAGACACGTGTCAAGGCAAGGTACCTACCTTAGGTACCTTAAGGTACCCAAGCTCGGCTCGCAAACTTCTGGTGATGCACACGACAAGTCGAAACCCGGTGCCAGATTCGGTCTGTGCCTGCCTCAACGTCGTGGCCCATCCGGCTGGTCTCTTCGTTGCACAGCTAATGCCATGCGCAAATGAGATGGAAGTGACTGTATCTGGGACGTGAAACAGAAGGTTTGCTTCCGCGTGGGGGAGGGGCAATTAATTCATTCATCAATGCCTTCGCCCGTCCGAGTACGTCCCCCAACTATCTGCTCGGCTTCATCGACGCCAAGTCGCGACTCGCCAGAGATGTCATGGAACGTGTCCACCCAAATCCTGGTGTGGACCCTGCCGAATGCGAAGTCCAATGTCCGTATCGCCATGTGAATTCCCCGAAGATTCGTCATTGGATGCGCTCATGAGAGACCAGGCTCGGTTGGGTACCTGCTTACAGACCCAGAAGATATATCCATGCGACAAGTTGGACACAGGAGTTTGGGCAGCCTGACCCAGCATGAAATGCACATCATGTGACCTATTAAATGGTGGCCTCATACATCAGCATGGCCAGCCACAAATGAAGCAAAAAAGGAGGACTTGCCGCAATTGAAGATTCGCAGTTCCGTGCTATCCATGCAAATGGTACACTCCGGACTGTCCGGAAGGTAGCAGAGGATGACGCGCTGTGCCTTCTTGCAGCATCTCTTCGAATGCCGAACACAATCCGCGCAAGACATCTGTGGATGTATGTCAGCCTCACACGGAATTACGACAGGCAGATCGATCTGCGGACACACATGAAAGCAGTCAGTGAAGAGGTATCTCTTTTCGACGTTGCCTCCGCACCTGCAATTCAGTTCCGCTCTGCTTCTTGATTTGTCCACTTTGGGGTCGGGTGCGCGCAAAGAATTGGTGGCCCGTGGCATGGTGATAGTTTCGGCAACGGTTGATGTTCTTGTGCCGGATGTCATCGGGCGCCCATTTCCGCTTTGCGCCTGTCGAGCGTCCTCAAGAGCAGGACGGCTTGACTTGACTCGAGTAGCCGAAGTGCGGCTGGGGGATCTGGTGTTGGAGACCTTGGAATGCCAACTGAGGATTTGGACTTCATCCTCTTCCTCGTCTTCGGCAGGATGAGAGTGATTGAACCGAGCCATGGGAGAAAAAAGGCGGAAGGATTCAGCACTGGCACCTACAGTCCGCCAGCTGACGATTTCCAGCTCATTGTCGTCCTCTTCGACATATGAAACCTGTTGACGACGATCAAGGGAAGAGGTGGCCCTGCGACCTCCGACAAGGGGGATGGGGAAGTTGGTCGTCTCGGACTGTCCGTCGGGTCGCACCAACGGCAGCTTCATTCTGGGGCCGTCTACGCCGCTTGGGAACGACTCGGTCGCGGCTCGCCGGGTGGGTTTGGAGATAGGACGGAGGCTGCGAGCGTTGGCGGCACGTTTGCCATTCTGGTTGAGACTTCCCATCTCGTTCCCGGGGGGAGATAATTGGGGGTCAGATATTGTGACAGTTGCAGTGCATTCTTGGAGCCTTGGCGGTCGGTCGGCGTTTTACGTCAAAACGGCCGAAAGCGGAAAAGGGAAAAGCCTCCAGGGGCGGAGAGAGACAAGCTGGAAGGGAAAAGAGCGTCCATGGGTGCAGGCGGCCCTTCCTTTCAACTTCCAGTCATCATAGGTACCTGCCTGCAGTGGGTTCTAGAAGAAGGCGGGCGCCAGGCAGGGCAACTAAGGTAAGGTACCTAAGGCAGGCACCGGAGCATCAAAGACAACAGTTTCTTGTGACTTCCGTTGACGTTGACGTGAAAGGTGGAAGGTGCTCGTTGGATAAAGTCGGTTTGACCGGATTGGATGTCGGCTGGGCGTGAAAACTGCATTGTGCCTGTTGGATTAGGCATCGACTTTTTCCATTGTCTGGACAATGGCTGCTTGCACTTGCATCCAATCACAAAGAGGTGTCCCCACCGCCTGAAGGACGGGAGCTGACAACCAAATCTCCACCGACATGGAAGCTTTGAGGTAGTGGATGGATCACAATGTGCTTCTCAAAGCGGTTGGTCCGTGTAAGGCGATTAGTCGCAGAAGCACCCGGACAGGTACCTGGTCTAAGGTAATGCAAGCATCCACACAAAACGCGGGGTACCTGCTTCCATCCCAGCTGCACATGAGGCCGGCGCCGGGCAACTGGATAAGAGCTACATCAGATACCCACCTATAATGAGGAGATGCGCTAGCGTCTGTGTGTTCTGATGCGTTCCCGTCCGTCTGCGCTGATTGGCCCAGCTGATTTCCCCGACAGTTTGACTCGAATCACAATGGAAAGCCCACTCCCACTCCACTCACCTTCCATACCAAAACCATCAGCAGAGCACCATCAATCCCGGTTCCCAAACACAACTTCGTGGACGCCATCAGAGCGCCCTTCGTCCAGCTGCCTTGCTCCGCCGAGAGTCCTTCGCGATAACATGCCCAACGGGTATGAAACACTGTTGACATCTCGGCCTTGTGCCTGCGCAGGCTCTATCCACGCCAGAGATGCCGTGCGGTTCGTTTGGACATCGACTCGCGGACGACGTCCCTGGACTTCATTCCGACAAGTAGGCTGTTGCTTTGATGATTACAGTACGCCGCTGTACCATCATTCCCATCTCCCCGTCTCCTACCAGCATGACTGACACGTCTTCATTTGCACAGCCAGCTGTTTCCTGCCTGCCACGTTTCTGACGAAGACCCCCGATGACCGATTCACGATACCTCGAGAACGTCGAGCTTGGGTACCTGGCGTAACTGAGGCAGGGCTTTTCCGCTCGGGAGACTCGGCTTTCGCCTAGCTCCCGCCGTCTTCGTTATCTCCTTCATGGAACAGCTCCCAAGAATTTCTCTTCCAAAACAGAGCTGTGCACCATGATGTTCTTGGCCCTGTCGCCGCCATCCAGCCTGGTGTCAGCCCAAAGATCTGCGATTCTGCTGGGTGTGGACTGTTATGTGCCACTTCACCATCAAGCTGTCCTGAATGAACAGCCTCTGTGTCGACCGCCTTTCCGGCACCCGAGAGCTCTTTGATGTTGCACTCGGTGGAGGTTCCCCAGCGAGTGGTGCGGTTGAAAGTCGTCATGACCTCCCTACCGGCCTCATCGTACGCTGAGACAGCCATTCTCTCCACGGCATGCGAGGATCCACGCCAAAGCCTCACGCTAGCGCTCATGCCACAGCAGCCACACATTGTGTCGAGGCCTGGCTGTGGCCCGCGTGCATCTCGACATCTCACCTCAAGTCTCGGTCCCGTAGCTGTCAAATTTCCACCCGGCAGATCTTCTTTCTCGGACCTTTCATCCAACACCCAACACGCAAGGAAGGGCAGAACTCTCCTCCTCCTTGGCCGTCAGCCCCGCTAACATTGCCGCCTTCTCCAGGTGTCCATGGTACATTGCCGAATTGAGACGTCCTTCATTTTCGTTTAATTTGCCGACTTTCGAAATACACACAACAAAGCGAGATCCCGAGCGTCAAGAGAGTTCAGCCACCAAGCCGTTCTCGAGGCTTATGGCACCCAGCAGCAGAAGCCTTGGAAAAGGAGGATTTTCTTTGAATCGTGGGGAGCACTTGGACGACACACTCTGCGAAGGCACACAGTCCGGATTGCGGTCGGTGTCCATCCCCGCCTGCCCCAAGTCCGAGCAAACGTTCCGCCCGTGCAGTGATCGGGAGGAGTAGCGAGACTGCAGTGATGCTTCAACGGAGACCCAGACGACTCGCGAGACAGGCTCCCGACTCTTTTCTCCTTCGATCTCTGCCGAGCGCGGCCGCTGGACCGCTGAACCTCTGTACTAATGGGAATCGCTCTAGCTGCCGGACATCGCAGTCCATCTCAGAGCTGAACGACGGTGCCGTACCACCGGGGCCGAGACTGTGGCGGTGCAATGTGGAGGCAGATCGATTGGAGAAATCACCACCGCGTCGGGGACAACAACGATGACATTACGGGCGGCGCCAAACATGAGTCGGCCTCTACAAACGCCATCCTCGACCTGCTGGATGCTTATTTGATTCAGTAGTCCCGCCCAAGAGGATCGACACGATGAAACCGCGTCTACAAGACCTCATCTAAACACCTGTTGTGCCCCGAGGGACGTTAGAGAACACAATTTCTATTTTCCGACTTGCCACCATCACCAGCTTTCCTGTGTCGGGACTCGAATACTTTGGTCGCACTCAGTGTGTTCTAACCTATCCATCATTTGACTCACTCCGAGAACTTGGACACCGCGACAGCCGCTGTCACGTCGAAATGCCACCGTCGCAGCCTGAGGTGCAGCGTACCGCTTGTCTTGGCGATTCTCATGTTGATACCGCGACAAGGCCTCCCAGGTACGCACACATCTCTCTTATCCTCCACCCACTCTGCACAGTGACCAGTGCTAACGATGGCCGGTCACGTCCGGGGCACAGACTCCACGAACCATCCTCGCAGCACAGAGATTATCACGAACACGGAATCCCCGGCCGTCGGCCACTTAGCTGCTCTCTGCGGCCAGATCTTGCATTGTGGCAAGGGTCTCAACGACACGGTGACTGTCGCTCCCTTGAGAACCTCCAACCCCGTCGACGCCGACCTTGCCACGATCTACAGCATCAGGGCCACGGTTGAATCTGCACTCTCGCGCTTCGGAGACCCACAAGCCGACCAGACCCGTGAGCCAACGGATGATGGTGTACGGTGCGAGGACGAAGAGAACGGTGAAGGCGTCGTTGGATGATGGGTGTCCTTCCGAAGGCAGTAGGCCGGCGCGATGCCCTGTCCCTCGGGAGGATATGATGGAACTCATGCCGGGACACGCTCCACCAGAGTCTACAGATGCTTCATGTACATCCAACCAACTATCTTCGTCTTCAGCCAGCCAGACGTTTGCGTGTGGCGTTGGCGAGTTGTCAAAGGGTCTAATAATATCTGCGCAGGCGCTCTCCTGGACTCGGCTTATGGCGTTCCTGTTATCTTATGTGCCCGGTGTTCCATTAAACCCAGTCCCAGCAGCCCATCCCTAATGTCTCCCCGTCCACCGTCAGCTGCTCCAGTCAACAGGACCCTGCGTGTCAGCATACATTAACGGGCTGAGAAGTGAATTAGTAACAGTTTATCTATTAGTAAGTCAAACTACTAACCACTTCTCTATTAGTAAGTTAAACTACTAACTACTTCTTTATTACTAAGTTAAACTACTAATTACTTTTTTATTAGTAAATTAAACTATTAATTATTTCTTTATTAGTAAGTTAAACTATTAACTATTTCTCTATTAATTATTAATAAGTTAAACTATTAACTATTTTTTTATTAATAAATTAAACTATTAACTACTTCTCTATTAGTAAGTTAAACTACTAACTGCTTCTCTATTAGTAAGTTAAACTGCTGACTACTTCTCTGTTAGTAAGTCAAACTGCTACCCGTCACTAAGTCGAACAGGTGACGGAAAGCCGTCGGGGACTTGACTTCTGTGGATCGACTGATCACGCCGCGTCCACGTCATGGCCAGTGCAGGCGGCCAGGAAAGAAATTCCGCGCTACCTACCGGCTGTCCTTCCCACTCGATGGAACCCAGAATCGGTCTTGATGGCCTGTTCCTCTCGTGTGAAAGCCGGCAGTGCTTTGTTCCGTTCTTATACTTCCCGACTCGACATCTCTCTGCGGAATCTGCCACCGGGCATCGTCAAGACTGGCTACCGCTCAGCATCCAGCCCTTTTCTCCAGTAACACCCGGCGCCGCCATTACCAATGCGGATCATGCGAGCATCATGGATGTTTCCGTGGAAAAGGGCATGCCAAAACAAGTATTTATTTTTTTTCTGACGTGTAGGCGAAACCCTTCCTTGAGTATAATACTTTCCGGCACTGACCATCCCGTAGTACGACCTTTCGATACTTCACACCCTCCGTTCCTCTGTACGAATTTTGCTTGCAATGTCCTTTCTCTGTTCCCTTACCCCACCCAGTACTGTCTGGAGAGATTCTAACGCTGCCTTCCACTTCTTGCCGCTCCCGTCCACCCTCTCAAGCAACAGCCTCAATCGATCATGCTCTTCTTCGCTCTCCTTGGGTCCGATCAGTTTGGTCTGGATCATTATGGACATGCGTTGGCCTTGTTCGCTCACGGTCCTGAGGGTCTGGTGGGTTCCCTCGATGCTGATCTCAGTCTCCAACACTAGCTGCAGGCTATCCTTGAGTTGTCTCAGAACGGATGCGGCCGCAAGGCCTTGCCAGTTCTTGGTCGCTGTCTGTAGGCTGTTGTATCGTTGGAATCCGTTGCCGTCAATCAGGTTCAGGTCCAACTCTGGATACTCCAGCTCTGCGGTTTTGGGAACAAGTGAATCCTATTGCAAGTCCTCCAGGCCAAGGGACGTGCCCAGGACAAGCCTCCAAGCCAAGGCCGGGAACTTGACTGGCCGAGGTGCCCCGGTAACAGAGTAGACTGCGTTGGCAAATACGTGGACTGCAGGATCGTCGTTGTCCCCGTCCTGTCCGGCGCACTGGCATGGAAAGGGCCGGCCGCCCCCGTCGAGAACTTGAGGGATGTAGTGCTTGCAAAGCTCTGCCAACATGAGCTCGGTTTCTTGAAGGCTTGATCGTGTTGGTTTCGAGTCGTAGAGTTCGGGCAAGTCGATGCGCATTCCGGTCCGTTTAATGATGACCAAAACCCAGTGGTCTTCGATGCGGAACGGTATGACAATTACTTGGCAGCCGTTGATGAGTTCGGCTAGTTGACGTTTGCGATGGTATCCACCCAATGCCATCTTCGCTGTCTCTTTCGAACGGATCACGGCCACGTCGGTCCCCCATGGAGACATGACCTCATTGAGAGCGGTGTCGAGGCATTCCTGGCTGATCCGGGAGGTTGGGTCAGTAACGTGTTGGGGGTTCGGAGCCTCGGCGTCGTCCTCAGCATCCGACCCATCGTCTTCTTCCACTTCCTCAGAAATTTCCGGGAGAAGTGTCTTTCGACGCTTTGCCGGTCGATGCCCCTCGTCGCGGTCGGGCATCCCTGCGTTGTTC
Source organism: Colletotrichum tropicicola (assembly GCA_025962755.1). Classification (NCBI taxonomy): domain Eukaryota; kingdom Fungi; phylum Ascomycota; class Sordariomycetes; order Glomerellales; family Glomerellaceae; genus Colletotrichum; species Colletotrichum tropicicola. The sequence continues at coordinate 33,309 of JAOWMA010000352.1, forward strand.
TTGGGCACGGAAAATGGCTGGTTGTCGTTCTGTAAGGGATGAGGAGGTTCCTCGTCGTTCGATTGGAAGCTAGGAGACTCGTCGTTGTTATCAACGCTTTGCTCTGGGTCGAAATAGTCTAGGTCGAAGGGGTTGTCGTTGTCGTCTAGGCCGAAAATACTGCTTTGATTGCGCTGTAGGTGTGCCAGGTCACCGCGGTGGTCTAGCGGGGGCTCGATGTGCGACTCGCTTCGTGGGCTCTCAGAACCGCTCCAAGCAGAGTCGGTGCGGGATTGGTTTCTTGGACGCTCGGAATCGTTTCCAATGGACTCAGTGTCGGATCGGTCTCGAGGACGCTCGGGATCGGTACCATGCGGGGAGTTGTTTGAGTTGTCAACGTTGTTCGAGACGTCACTGTCGTTCAAGGCGTCACTGTCGTTCAAGGCGTCACTGTCGTTCGAGTTATCAACGTCGTTGGAGACGTCACTGTTGTTAAAGTTGTCACCGTCTTCCCAGACGTCACCGTCGTTCGAGACGTCACCGTCGTTCGAGACGTCACCGTCGTTCGAGACGTCACCGTCGTTCGAGACGTCACCGTCGTTCGAGACGTCACCGTCGTTCGAGACGTCACCGTCGTTCGAGACGTCACCGTCGTACGAGATGTCGGGGTCGTCGGAAGTGTCAGGGTCGTCCGAGTTGTTGAGATTGTCCGAGCCGTTGAGGTCGTTTGATCTGTCCGGGGTACTTTGTGATGACCGGCCTGGGCTGGGTGTAGGCGCGGGTGACGGCGTACGCTGAGCCCAGCGGTCCAGTGCCAAACGAACGTCGTCCAGAATGAATCCGATGGCAGTTGTATCGACTCCGCGACGTGGAATAGAAGCAGTGCCGGCACGACGGGAGTCTGCGCATGTGCAAAGGACTTCGAATGCTCTAGTGAAGTTTGGGCAGGCTTCGGCGAAGACGGCGAGCTGCGTCAGAAAGGGCTTGCCGTGGGCTGAGAAGTCGTTCGCCAGGAGAAACAGAAGGTGGTCTCTGGAAACTCCCTAGGATTTGGAGATCTTCTTTGCCTTGCCGTATGCCTGCACGGACAGCTGCGTCACTTCTGGTGGAAGGAATGGCTCGAGGTGCAAGAAGGCATCAATGGGTAGTTGGAACCGCACCCGACAGGGATCGAATTGGACCTGCGCCTCCAAACGCCTGAAGGAGGGGAACACGTCGTCGGCTGCCGTGGTTGCGTCAATGAGAGAGGCGCGGAACCTAGCGAGACTGGCCGCGAGACTTTGGTGAGCGCCGATATCTGCTGATGACGACATTAGGGCATGACGGTCGTAGTGATGATGAGGTTGACGCGATGTTGTTTGAGGAGAATGAGAGGAAGCGGAGTGGCGGGTGGGGGTACCTGAGTGCAGTGTACCTAGGTACCTAGGTACCTTCCAGTAAGGTAAGAGGCGCGGCGGGCGTTGTCTGACAGGCGTTCAGCAGGGCAAGTGCACCAGGTGGAGGCCGGACGTATAACCTGGAAGGAGTCAGGTGCAGGAGGCAAGGCGCAGCAGCGAGGTGCAGGAGCGTAAAATCAACAGGGAAGGCGCAGTAGAGGTTTAGCAAACCTGGTCATAAAAGACAACGGAAATGTTGCAGGTATCATGCGATGCTCGCCTCAAACAACGCAAACAACCCGATAGGCGGCGATTGGCCATTGTGTCATCATTGAAGCAGCATCGGGACCTGCCTTACTCGTCTGCTTTGTGGTCCATCTCCGCGAGTCGGGACACAAAGACTAAAGGGCAAGGTTGAACTCATAAACATGTCACTTGCTCATAGAAAGAAACTTACTGTGCCTTCAGCTCTCTCAGGGCCTTTATAGTAATGCCTGGGCCATTGGGTCTGTTCACGGAGTTGGTCCTCGAGGAAACCTAAATGTTGACGTCTTTCTCCAAGTCCACCGGACCATAAATTCGATTGGAGACAATCATTCGAGAAACTATTTACACACGCGCCATGTACTGCAGTCTTACCGCACTCGATGGGACAGCCAGTCTTGCTCTGGCTGCCCGCTCCTTGCTCTCGTCTCAGGCCCCAAGTTTCTGGGCTTCAGCTGCTGCTGGATTGCGGCGCACTTGGTCTTGGCACACTTCGCCCTCTGTGGTGGTGTGCTATGAGTCCTAAGCCTCCAAGGGGCTGAGTGACGCTCTCTGCCCTCTGCAATCTACGCCCGATGCGGTGCATTCTCCACGGCCCCCAGCCTAACGTCTCCGGCGTCTCGGAGGTGCTGCATGCGACTGAGGTTTTTGTCGATGGATTCAGCAAGATTATGAGCATTCGAGCGGTGCACCTGTCGTCCCTATTGGCCTGTCTGTAGTTTCACTCCTGCACTGCGTGCCTAGACCCGGGCGATGTCGAAAAAGCTAGTGAAATTCTGGAGCTGTAGGCGGGCGGAAGCCTTTGAGCTGGCGTCGCGTTGAATGCATCTGCGTGGGGTGTCTCGCTGTTGTTAATCACCTTATGCCAACTCCTACAAAGCAGTCAGAATAACAAGGCACGCAATCATTTTGATTTTGTTGCTGCAAACAGGGTTCCCTCGAGTTCCCTTGGCACCGGATGAGTATCGACTGAAGAACTGCTCCAAAGTCCCTGATCTTGGCTAAAGAAGCGAGTGATGTAGCCTGTTGTGAACTTCACGACAGGCGGCCTTGAACTCGGCAACTGAAGACAAAGAGAACGAGAACTGTCGATAGTTGAACAGAGGTATCGCGTCGACCAAGGACCTTGCAACCGATCTCGAATATTGGCGACAAAAATTGGATCGACTTGGAGCACGACAGGACCAAGAGCCGGAGCAAGGGCCATCCGCTCATGCGACCGTTACCCGAGGTTTATATCGGAACCTGATGCTCGACGAGTCAAGTGCATATCGGCCGACAGAAATTCGTTGACGACATGCGGCAGGCTTTCGGGAAGAACTCTCGGTCTGACCCTGCAGCTGCTGTCGTGGTGCGAGACCGGCGTCCCTCCGCTGTGTGAGTTCATTGCCGCATCTCCTTTCCTCGATTGCCACAAGCCTGCTTGAGCTTCCGCCCGGACGGGGACCGGTTTTCCTGAAAGAATCAGTATCTCGCTTGTTTCGCCCAGCCGGCGACGCAGCTCGTCGATCATCGTTTGCTCTTGAAGTGGGATGCTCGGGCCACGGAGACGTGGCTGGAGGGTTCGAACCTGGCGTGCCAATGCAAAGGAAAACCCCGGAGAACAATCTGTGGTAGCCTTCATTGTTAGCCTGGATATAGCCAGTGTTTGCTCCCTGTCCAGTCCACTTTGTTTACGGTTGCGAGAAGTGTCGGAATGAGGCCGAAAACTGGGAGCTTCAACTACCTTTGCACAATCCGAAGAAGGGGCCAACGTCAAAGGTCGAACGCAGCTGCGACTGGAGGGCACTTAAGGATTGAACTACTGGTTGAGCGGCGCAGGTTAGTTCCGTCAGAACCCAGTTCACTTGGAAGCGATCTTGTACAAGCAACGACTTGGGTTCGGAAGTACATGTAGGGGGGACCAGGGCGCATCTATTTGACCAATGTCTCGCAGCTTGGGCTGCCGACAGGCCTGCGGGTGGGTGTTCCGTCCCTCGCCCATTTGCCAATAGGCTTGATCTCGAGCTCGCTCTGCTGAAGGAGGTTTTGTTGCTGCGGCTCGTTTGGGTCGGGTTCGAGTCCGATACGACGGGGGCTTGTGTAGGTGGCGGCTGCTGGGCTGCCTCCAGACGCCCGAGGGCATGGCTGGGTCATGCCGTAATCGATGGCGCGGTGATGCAACTGCAGCTCTCGAGCAGCATGGCTACTTTGGAAATTTCGTGAAATCGGCAACAAGACGTGGACATGATTGTAGCTGGGAAGAGGGAAAATCAGAGGGTCGATCGGGCTGGCGCTTTGGTGCTGGTGCGAAAGCCGAGCCGGGCAACACAGCTCGAATTTTCGGATGGACTGGTTCGTGCCCTTCCCGCCCGGGCCAGGCTGCCTCGTTGGCCCCACAGAAACTAGCAGCGAACCGTTTGGAACAGGAAGGTTCCATGGCAGACAGGATGGTGCTCCACCTAGACCGAGACGGGAAGGCCCGTCTGTGGGGAAGGGCGCCTGCCTTCCCGTCCACCAGATCTTGGGAGGTCCACCTCGGTACGTCACCCAGCCTCTCGGTACCTAGGTACCCAAGGTACCTACCTAAGGTACCTACCTAAGGTGGCGTTCATCCCGGTGGCTGCCACGGAATGAGCTGACAACGATGAAGCGGGTTGAGACCGTCGATTCCAGAATTCTGGACTATTTGCAAGGCAGGGGCTTCGGGAAGGCTAAGGCATTTGACGGATGGGAATTTTTGACACGCGGGCAAGGCAGGTGCAGATCTCACAACGACAAGCCAGCCACCTGAAGTCCCGGACCTCTCGGGAAAAGCTCGCAGATGGCAATGCTTGAGCTGCGCTTGGAATTTTGGGGGATGCGATTTAGTGATCCGGCCCGGATGTGTGCCTTGATAGACATCGGATGGGCCAGACTGGCGAGGGCGCAACACTGCGTCTCAAAAGGCTTGCTTCCGTGGGATGCAGGAAGTCGTCATGCTGCATCTCATCTCTTATTGCCCGTGTTTTGGTGGAAACTCCGAAAAAATGGGTTGCAGTACATGGAATCAGGCGCCAAGCGGCGCAGTGGGTGGCGCTCTGGCCAATTGCCCAGGGCGACGTCATCTCAGACATCCAGGTCCGCCCTGCTCCGCCACTTGGAGGATGTGGTGGCGGCGCTAAAGTAGGCAGCCGCGTTCGTGTTGCCCGGGAGGCAGGACCAACGGACACACCTTGGCGGTGCTTCTCTTCGGGTCTTGGAGATGAAGGCCTCAAGAGGCGGTCTTGGACCTGGATGTCGGCGCGAATAAAGTCTCTTGGATGCACGGGCAGAGCATGCATGCCCCCATGCAGCCCCTCCTGCCCAAATTGGATTCGGAGCATCTCCGATTGGACGTTTGCGCATGCGAGATCTCCCAAGCAGCCTCTTCCTTGTCTGCCGCAGCATCCTCGGAAAGATTCCTAGCTTTTTTTCATCATGGACCTGGACCACTTTCGCGTCGTGTCTCTAGCCTGGTGGAGACAAAGAGAAGCCCTGCAGGAACGATGTTTGAACACTCCCTCCGGGTTTGTTTCTTGAACGTTATTGAGCTTTGCATGCTGAAAGACCACCTTTTCCACCCGCACTCTAGCTGCGAACCTGCATTTGACGGCCTGGGAGAAATGCCCCTCGGCACAGGTTGACAAAGACGAGTGGCGACGGCCCTGTCAAGACGGGAAATGGGCCGACAATCTGAGTTTTGTGCCATCGCGCGCTCGTGGCTGTTATTACTGTTGGCGTCGCGTCCGAGGAAAGCTGAGTCTGCTTCGGAAAGAAGGCTGATGAGAGAGAGGTCCACGAGCGGGTTGCGCACCCAGCTTTCGTCGGGGTTCAGCCAGAGGCGCGAGCGAGGGCCAGTCTGGTGGCCAATGATGGGCTCCGTGAATGTCCGGTATAAAAGCCTGAAAGTGCGTCTTGTGCAGGAAGTCCCAGACGAATTGTCACGGAGACGTCGGACGGCAAGGGAGGACCTGACGTACCTGCCGCTGGGATCTGGTAACCTGGCGGGGTGCCCTACAACGTCCGCCTTCGCCTACACCTGCCTCCGCTGGACGCACGCACCTGCATTTCTTCCTCAGCAAGCCTCCCACGCCTGCAGCAGGTCTCGGCCTTCAAGCCCCACCCAAGTGGACGGGTCTTTCAGTCAGGTACTAGGTACCTGGGCATCTAGCCAACTCACGTGAGACAAGGTACGTACCTACGTGCCTTCCTACTCCTCCTGCTTCTGTCTCGCTCTCACCTCAGCCACCCGAGCCTTTCTTTTTTTCCACCTCCTCCGCGTTGGCGTCGCTGCTTCGCTTCCATCACATCGCCGCCCATCCATTGCCTCGCTCAAGCTATGGCTCGTTGCCTGTCGCCCTTTCCGAAGTAAACTTCCATACAAACACATCCTGGCCGTTTTCCCAACAGCTGTGGTCACTCGACACTTGTTTCTGCTGCCACAGTAATCAGCCACATCACAAGGATCAACCGGCATTGAACGACGCGTCAGCCACGGATGATATCCGCCTCTACGAGCGTCGGTGGCAGGGTGCGAAATGTTCAATGGACAATAAGGCATGGTCCCATGTTCGAGTGTTGTTCTCTACTGACGCCATGCTATTCAGCCACGTCCGCTTTGATCGGCAGGGTTGACCTACCTGCCCGTCCGCCTCTGGCCCATTTCCTCTCTCCATTGCTCCGACCGCCCTTTCGCTGGCCCTTTCCGTCTCTGAAACCATCGCCAAAACATTTGCCTGCTGTCCCGACACCGAGAGAAGCCGCAGGGGCATCGCGAATCGTCCGAATCAGCTCGTGCGTCTTGCCGATCACTGCCACGGGTAGGTGAGATGTTTGCTCTTGCCCTTCCAATGCCTCCTTGAGCATCCTCGTGTTTGTTTCTGCCGTCGCATTGGGTGTCGTCTTTGAGCTAATGCCTTAAGTTGTCAGTCTTCCGTATTAGCAGCGGCCGACGGTAACGACGAGCCGATCGGCAAGTGGGAGGTCATAGAGACGAGATGTCTTCCGTATTCGGTACGGACGCCGTTCAGACTCGAGGCAACGGGATGATAGGGCCATGAGGAAGAAGGCGTTGACAGTGACATGGGAACAAGTTTCGTCTACATTCATTCAAGGGGCAAAGAACGACCACCTCCTTGGCGCACGTGTAATTCCCAGCAGAGAAGACATGTAGTGGAATACGGACTCAGAATGAAATTCCAACTGACTGCCCGAGGAACAGGGCATGAACAACGAGGAAAATGAAACAGCGAAGGATCTTCAAAGTGAGGTGGGGGGGTGGACAGAAAACGTCCCCACGACAAGAAGCGACTCCAACATCTTTCTATTGTACCCTTGCGTGTGTCATGGCAAAAGTCATCATCTTGGCATCCAGCCTTCTGTTACGGTCTATTTTCATCGTCGTCTAGTCGTCCTTCAGGGCTCTTCCTTGTCCCGCATTTCATCTCGATCTATGAACCACAAAGGGACGACGGCATTCATGGGGAATGGCCGACAAACCCAACACCCCAGTTCACGCGATAGAGGCCCTAAGGTGCGGATGCCCCGAAGGAATCTCTCTCTTTCTCTCTCTCTTTTTCTTTCTCCCTTTTTCTCTTTCTCTCTCTTTTTCTTCTTCTCTCTCTCTCTTTCTTCTTCTCTGTTTCTCTTTCTCTCTTTGTCTATCTACATCCTATCTACCACTTTCTTTATTTAACAAACACCAGTCTAATGACTGCGTCTCGAATTACCCCAGATATTGCATATTAGGTGAGTTCCTACTATGATGGGCCGTCCCTCCTGTGTGTCTTGAACACTTGTCCCCTTTCTCGTACTAGCTGCCGCCGCCAATATTCTCAAATGCGTCTTTACATCCCCCGCCCTATCAGGAGCTCCGGACGAAGGAGGCCGCCAACGCCGCAACCACACTTCTCTGCCTTCACAAATACGGTTCGTTGGGAATCTCAAGGCATCAGCTGCTGGATCGCAACGTCAATTGCCGTGACTGAGACCTCCGATTCTGGCCTGCGGTTTGACTTTGCCGTCAGCACAGATGGTGACCCGGCCACGACACCGTCCTCGGTCTTACCCTCGACCGCCCACTATGGTCTTTCGAGCTTTTCGAGCTTTGCTTGCACTTTGTTGCCGGTGTCGACCGTTCAATGCCTTCCGCTTGACTCCAGGGCCAGTTCCTTCATCTTTACAGACTATTCCCCGCAACTTCTCCTCAAGACCAAACTGTCTGAAGCCCCAGTGCCCGTTAAAAAGCTCTCCCGGACACATTATTTTTGCACGCGACCTAATGCAGGCTCGAAGCAAATGCTCAGCTTTCATTTAGAGGAGGCTCCCCTGGCATCTTTGCAGCTCTGTCGCCGGACGCAGACCGTTAGTATGGGCCAACTACCAAGACTTGGGGCAACGCAGAGTTTTCGATTCCAGGCAGACCTGCGACTTGCGCGCTCACTTCTCATCCTGCCTTAAGGAGCCTACTGGGACCACTGGTATTCTCCAGAATAACATGGATCCGTACCAAAACCTCGACTCAGACTCAGATGACAAGATCGCCATGAGTCCCCGCGCGTCGGCGGTTCACAAAGTCGTCCCCATCACCCCTACTCCTTTGCCTTCCCGCCGGGGCATGCCCTACTTCAGAGCAACAAGAACACGACATGGCAATTTCCACACAGCGTTGACCGAAACGAACACGGAAGAAGCTTCATCGGCACTAAGACGGACACCTGGGAGCAGCCTGCAGAGGCAAGGCCTTCGCAGGCTATTGAACAAACAGGCCGATACGTCGGAAGAAGCAGCACAATTTCGTCTTCCCGTACCTTTGCTCCTTTACTGCTCCTGGTTTCTCTTTATTCGGGTGCCGTTGGCGGTGACGCGGCCTCTGACGAGTATGCAGCACGCTGCAAACTGCAGAGAGTCCCGTCACAGCCACCCAGTGGTACGTTACCTTACCTTGATTCCGGGCTTGCCCCTCTCTCTTAGGTACCTGCCCAGGTGAGCTGCAAGCCTTACAGGAGCGCCGGTACGGTTCCTAGGTACCCAATGCAAGTACTAGCGCCAAGAGCACCTGCCCTGGTGAGCCGGCAGCGTCACAGCAGTACCTAAGTACCTACCTTAGGTACCTAGGTACCTCAACGTCGATCACGTGTCTTATCGCACGTTGGCTTCCACCTGCCTTCCGCCTCGCTGTAAGCTCGGCGCCTTCCTTCGCGTTGGCATGGTGCTGTCTTCCTCTCCTCCTCATTTTCCAACGACGTCTAGTTTCTTCTATTTTGCTCTACGGACTCGCCTTTGATTCTTTCGCTGCCGTGCTCTTTCGACACAACAAAACCTAACATCTATACCTTGCGCCGTCCAACATCCGCTACCAAGAAGGCGACCTGACGCGTAAGTGGGATTCCGCCGAGACGGAAGCCAAATGGGCCTTTTCGGCGCACTCGTCTTTGATTGTCACGCTGACATTTCTTCCAATACTAGGTTTCCCATCCGTTCACCCATCCTCCTTGACACCCCGACTGTCTCTATCCGCGTCATCCCTCCCCGAATCGAGATTCTCGACAACGCAGTTTTCCCGAAGCGCTCCTGGAGCTCCTGGCACCTCACAACAGAAGCCGTCGGAAGAGGTGGACTTGTTGTGAGCTCCCGGGCCTCCCACGGCACCAAGTACCTTCATCCGCCGTCCAGAACGAGGCAACCCTCGATGGGAACGGGCGTCAGAGCCGCAGGGGCCAAAGACGTTAAATTCAAAGGCCGTCTGGTCAGTTCGAGCTATAGCCTCAGTGCTTGTATCCGCTCCTCCGCCTTGTGCACACTCCTCACGTATCCGAACCGCCGCTTCCATTGCCTCCACAACTGCGCCTCTCTCGTCGCTCAATCCCACTGGTAGATATCAGGATTGGAGTCTCTCTGGTCCTGCGAGAACCGGAAAGGCTGATCACGCTACCAGAACTTGGCGACCTGTGCCTGCGATTGGTGGAGAATGGAAGTCGGGTTCTTGTAAACGAGAGCATGGTTTGGATGACAGCGAAGGCAATGCGACGGCAGATGCTGACTCCTTGACTCCCGGTCACCATGCATGCTCAGCCTCAGCAATCCCCCTTGGCCTTCACGGCGGTGTTAATACGAAGAAAATAACAACCTCCGTCCGAGAGATTGACCTCCTCTGTGCTTCGCCTCACGGTCTTCCAGTCCTAGTACCTATGCATGCAACTTCACGTCTGTCCGCCCTGGCGTCATCCGCATACCCATCCATCCATACCGGCGATTAAGCACATGCACGTGGCCGAGCCGTTTTGGCCACTCGCTGTTTTGGCCGTTGTTGAACGGTGCCAGGCATCGTTGCCCTCGGCAATGTCGACGGTGGAGGACTGTTTACCGTTCAGGTATTCGAGAACAGGGATGTTGTCGTCCTCGGGGTCTTGGTAGCCAGGCGTGCTGTAGTCACCTTCGTCTTCGAAAGCCTGCTCAGGTGGGATTGCCTTGTCCGATGCAAATCCGCTCCAGCACCGACGCCCACCACACACACACACCACCACTTCAGCTTCAATCCACGTTCGGCCGGGCGGCCAGACCAAGAGATGACCACAGCCGCTCGCCAGAAATGCCTCGCCACATATGCATGGGTTTCATCCCGGCAGACACGTCCTGCTGCTCGCCGAGGCCGACTTCCATTGTGTCCGTCGGTTTGCTACACACGTCGCTGAAAGAAGAGCCATGGCATCTCTTTGCTCGACCAGGCGAATCACTGATCAAGCATCGACCGCCGCGCTTCGTGGAACAGCGCAGGTAAGCTCTCTCTCCTTGTTTGAGCTGCTCTTTCTTCTTCTAGCGCTTTGCCACGGTAGCTGACTCCAAACCCAGCCACCGATCCTGACATGATCCTTGGGCTTCCCCGAACTGCTTTCGCTTATGCGACGCTGCGCAACAACGGCGGCAACCCTTTTGAAAAGGATACCCGTTTTGCTTCAGATGATCCTCCACATTACGATTCCGACACCCTGACATGAACGCGTGGGTCCCTCGGCAAACGCCCCCCGACCCGTGGCTACCAATGCTTGCTTAGGCCAAACCATGCCGCGACGATCAACAAGGCCAAGCACAAAGAAGGGCAGCGTGGGTGGTGTCCATTTGCTGGGGCGAGCTCCAGGTTCTGGAAAGAGTCTGAGACGTGTACGCGACGACGTTTGCCTCGACCAACGACGACGGTAACGCCGTAGGGCCGGGCGCAGGCTCTTCGGAGTCAAGTTGGAGTCGGAGCTGGCATGGTCGGCGGCGGACTTGGACAGCGCGCTGGCCGTCGCGCCTCTGCTCGAGGAAGCTGACCAGGGGTCGGACATTATCTGGGCGGTCGAGCTAATGCGACGGGTCTAGTAGCTGGCAGAGCGGGTGTCAGCGGTGGATGAGAGATACCGCAGCACTTGGGCATCTTATCAAGTCCTGTCTTGCCCGACCCTCGTGACATCTCCTCCACCGGGCCTTTTCCTTGTCCTGCTCATCGGCCCTCTGGCTGTTCATCTTCCCCAAGCATCATCTGCTGCTTCCGTCACAGCTTCGTCGTCGACAACTACACCGGTCTCCCTCTTCCCGTCCGCCAGCATCGCCGCCGTCTTTGTGCCCTGCACGACGAGGAAAGATTGCTGCCCACGAACCTTCTCAGAGCATGCACCGCATCCCACAAAGCTCTCGTACAACGACCCCAATTACCTTTACCATGGGAGCCGTCGCCGCATGCCAGCACCAGCACCAGCTCGCGCCCGAGAAATTGCACGGGCACTTTATCAGTGTTCCCCCCCATTCACAACGCATCCGCCGTAGCCGATTCTTCCACGGTGGGCGTTGCCCGCTAGATTTTCCTCAATCGCTGTTTTACCCAACCTTCTAGATTCATCACCTACATGGTCATGTCGATGGCGGATGAAAGTATATGAGTGGACAGCGTTCTCGCGCGGCCGCTGCGGCCGGACTCCATCTACTCCTAACATCTCTGCTATGTGAAATCAACCTAATGGAAAGGAGGCAACCAAGCCACTCATGCGACCTTGTTAGATCCGGCCGCTTCAGGTATGATCATTGCACCGTCGCGATGAACCAGCTAACAGATCCTCCAGGTTGTGGGCAGTTAGTTGCCGCCGCAGCGAAGACCGCTGAAGAGCTGCTTCCGAAGACAGTTCAAGCCCCCCGAGCTCCCGAGATGGATATCGAACAAGCTGCAGGGTAGAGACATTCCTGCGGAGACGATAGTGATGCATTGCTCCTGCATGGTGCCGTCTTGAGTCGACACCTAGCTCACGCGTTTACATCCACCGACCTCATCCGGCGCAATCGCAACCTCCGTAAGGGACCACATCATCTTCAAGGAGAACCAGCTGGTACGTTGCGGATTGCTCGCTTCATCACGGTCGGCGTCTCTCAGTGCCGTCCTCGACCTCTCTCTGCGGGTCACCCCCTCATCGATCAAACCCATCTTCTGGCCCTCGTCGATCACAAGGAGAGACAGAGCGGTGCCGCGCTCTTCCTCCACGAGCCATCCCACGATACCCTTCAATCCTAAAACAGGGATGGAAGGCTAGCGAGGAAGCCAGCCGCGTGTTATGTGAATTGCCAGCCACAGCGCAGACAGTATCTATACGTCAGTGCGTGCCGTTGTCACTTGGGGGGAAATAAGCTGGGACGAGACTCGCAGGGGAGACCAGACACTAGGCCTCATGTCTGCCCCTATATAGCAGACTTGGGATGACTGATGAAGACTATTCGGAAGACATGTTCGGACACTCAAAGGTCTCTGGGTAGAGTGAGGGCGTATGCGGGGAGAGACGCGATGGTAGGTTCTTTGGGTTGCGTTGCAAGGGGTACATACTGGGCATAAAACGGTGCCGGGACCGTGATAGGTACGGTCCTAAACTGACAGCTGCTGGGATTCTGATGTTATGATGACGGGAGATGGCTGCGCCGGATCTAGAAGCCCCAAAGAGCTATTTTGTGCTTGTTCGTTACCGGAGAAAGCAACGGAGAGGATACGTGAGAGAACAACATAGTTCTTGACAGCCCAAATGTATCAACAGCACAGCGTCATTGATAGTGCTCTTTCGTCCCCAACTCGACACTGACATAAAGGCCGGTCTTTGCTAGGGGAATGATGGGTACCTAATAGGGGACACGAGTGATTCGTTTCACACGAGCGGCCAGATATGCTTGTCATGGTAGGGAAAGTGTTTAGTTTGTGTTAGCATAGACTACATACACCTAGTTTAACGGAACAAGTATCAAAGGTACTCGATACAGTTCTTTCGACTACATACTGTCCAAGTCTCTTACCTGAAGCCTCCAGTCTGTAATACCACCAATCCCCGTGCTACTGCAGAATCAGAAACGAGCACAGCGGAATCGCGATCAATCCCGTTGGACGGCGCTGCGGAAGATGGACGAGATTCGGGCTCGCAGTCGGTTAACCGGCAGTGTTGTTAGTATTCCGACGTGATTGTCGACCAGTGGCCGCACTCGGTGGGATTCCTCATCCTCGTCTCCGCTGTCGCAGAATGTCCGGAGCTGCTAGCTGATGATTCGGCCACGGTAGTCTGAGGCCGCTGGTCGCGCAGACGTCAAGCGCATTACCGGAGCTGCCCTGGAGACGGAAACCCTGGAGACGGAAATCTTGGAGACGGGGATTCTGTTGCCGAGGCTGCGGTCCTGGTGGTATGAGTCCTCCATGAGATGACACACATGCGACACCACTCCCGCGCGCACTAACACCCAATAATTTCGCCGCCGTAGTAAGAGCGTCTAGCTCAACCTCCAAGAGGTCTGACGACAGCTAAAACGGGGATCGACAGCAAGCGCCAAGCCGACGGAACGGCCTACAGCGGTGCCGGAAACAACCAATAGAGAGACGCGACCACCGGCGACAGCACCATTGCCCTCCCTCGCCAGCGGAACCTCGTCTGCGAGCAAGAGTGGCTTGGGCGCCGTTGGCGTTCTCGCGGCGAGTGCTCAGTCTCCCCTGAAGATGTTGATGTGTTCGTGGAGTGGGCTCTTGTGGCGCCATCTTGGCTGTCATGCATTTCCTTTTTGGTCTACAGCCTGGAATGCTGTTTCCGTTGGTACGCGTAGCCACGGGGCGAAGTAGATATCCTGCTGCGGCACGAGCGCGAAACTCTTGATCTTGAGGCTGGCATTATGTCCTTCAAAAGTCTCCAAAGTCTTTCATGGTTGCTGTCGGCGCTATCAAGGCCCGCTGTAATTTGACGCCGTCGTGACTACTTCGCCGCAATCTCCGACGGAACCGGCATCAGGGCAAAGCAGGCTGTGGTTCTCTGCCTCGTCCGCGTCAGCCTGGTAGCCCTGTTGAGCCACCTCGCGTGAGATTCGGATGGCAGCTTACTCGTGCTGGGCGGCGTGTCTCGGCCGACGCTTGCTTCGTTCGAGCTCCCTCGACGCCTTGGGTTGCTCGTCAAAGCCTTGCAATGCTTCGTCGCTGTTATGCTCGGCAGGCCCAAGTAGTTTGGTAGTTGGGAGACCTCCGCAGCACGAGCCGGTGCGCATTGTCGAAGGAAAGGCGCTTTGTGGGTTTCCAGCCGAGGCCGAGTGATTTGCAGTCTTTTCCGTCTTAGTGTGGGCGTGGGAACAGAAGTGTGCCGCCGCTGGAGTCGAGATCCTGAGTTGAGTTATCGCGGTATGGAATGTCTGGCAGCTGTGGACTGAACTGTGTTTGCCGTAGCAAGTATTAAAGTTAGTGAGGCATGGCCAGGAGATTGAGCCAATGTTGGGGGCGGAGCTAACTGCGCCGGATTTCGGCTGAGTTTATGGTCACGTTGGTCAAGCCAGAGACACAACTGCGTCTCCGAATGATTGATGTTCTGTCTGGAGGTGCTGAATCTCGGTCCTCATTGGATCCGCCGGGGTCTGCCTGTCCACTTTGCCCATCCCCAAGGTCCCAAGAATCAACATCTCTTCCCGTACATCCATGTCGGGAGGGAGCCGGCCTCATCGGAGGCTCATCAGCCCACATTGAAGATCCATCCCTGCAGCATTCGAGACACAAGCCACGGCCGCTCCGCCTGGTCCACCATATGGTTGACGTCCTCCAAGGTCGGCCTCGTCTTGCCAGTGTCTGCTTGCCTCCTCCGCGCCTCCTTTGAAGCCGCCTTGCTGTTGTTCCGCCTCTTGACTTCCAGAGTTTGCAGCTCGACCAGCAACCTCTCGAGCCCCCTTCTCTTCCCGGGAGCCCTGGCCTGCAGCCGCTTCGGCTCGCAGTCTGGCTTTTGAATCCCGTCGCCGAGGCAATATTCAACTTCGAGGAGAAGGACGACAGCTCACTGCGGCAGAGTAAACCGGGCACGGCAACCCACTTGCCTGAGCTGCAAGCTGGTGCTAACGGAGTGTCTCGGGACCAGCTGCCCGTAGCCCAGGTCGCGAGCCATGCGTTCTTCACGCTGCTCTCGTCGGCTTTCTTTTCTATGTGGTATTAAACTCGAACAGGTGCGTCTCGAATCCGCGCGTCGACTTCGGCCAGTGTTTGGGTATCGTGTGCGGGACTTGGGCAAATTCGGCATCGGCGGTCGGCTCGCGACTGCGGCAGGGCATTGCGGGCTGGTCGGTCCGGGAATGAGCGTCAGTAGACACTTGACGTCGGGTTTACAGGTCTCACAAGTGCTGGACATCCTGCCGCTGGAGCTGTCGGTGAACTCGGGGGCCGCACGCGTTTTGAGGTCGTGGATGTTGTCACCAAAGTCAGATTGAGCGCGGCTGGGGGAAAACGGGAAATCGGCGGGCATCAGGCGTAACAGGGCCTGGCGGCAGCCGTTTATGGCCGTGTTCCTGGCCGTGGCAGACACTGAGGCTGCAGGATGTTCATGGGCGACATGGTGGGACGGGCGAGGCCAACTCGGCATGGAGGATGCAATCAGATTGGCCGACCACCACCGTTCCTCGACGACGAGGGTGGAATCCGGGGTATCGAAGAGCTACAGTTCTTGGAGATAGTGATCGACTGCGGTCTCAAGGGCGTCGTTGAGCCGGATCGGGCGGGATGCGGGCGAATGGCGAACGGCGGCGGGGCTTGAAAGGCGTGGATGCAGCACCGGAAGCAGGAACAGCACCGCAGCCAGATATGGCCCAGAGGCTATGGGCATAGACAAAGGTGGAGGCACCGCGGGGAGGGTTGTCGTCGCTCGAGTTCGATGGTATGCGGAAGCTACACCACATAGACAATGCCGATTGCGATTGCCGCCAGTGCTGTCAATCTCGTCGCGGGGACCGAGATACATTCAGTTGACGGGGTCGGCGTCGTCGTGATTGGCGTGGACCTTATAATCGTCGTAACTATGGTCGTCGACATAAACGGCCTCCTCAGAGACATGTCTCAAATGAATTAGAACGCGTCGGCGGTGAGGGCATTATGACATGTGGAAGCAGAGTTTGACTGGCTTTGGCGTGTTCCAAATGTCGAGGAGGATGTGGTAGTGGATTTAGAAGAAATGCTGTCTAAGGTACAACAGCGGACTAAGGGACTATTATTGGGTTGCCTGGCCTCTTTCTTTTTGGATTGCCTCGCTATTGTGCATCGGAACTGCTGTGTGATGGAGACACGCTGACAAGACTTGACTTGTGAAGGAAGGCTGCGATGGCATGCTGGGGGTTAAGTGCGAGGAAGGTTGACGATGCTCTGGGACCAGGCTGGCGTGCTCCTTCATGCGAGACAGAGTATCGGCACATCAAACGCTGTTGCGGGTGTTCTTGGCCAAAGGAGGTTCGCCGAGCTAGTCTGGGATTGGGATCTTAATGAGCCAAGATCGGGGAATTCTGCAGACTGTCCGACCGTCTCCTTGGACAGTTGGTGAGCAGCTATACGCCACCTTGGCATGAATTCTTTGTGGCGACGAGAGGTTGGCCTGCGGATGGCTTTCTGCGGAAGGACAGTATTAGTATCGTGTCAATTGATGAGTTGCTGGAAAGGTTAGGAAGAATTTGACTCGGGGGGCGCTTGCTTGTAGGACGTTTCCTCGGGGAACGCTTGCTCGGGGAACTCCCGTCCGCCAGTCTTGGGAAGAAAACGGTTAGTTTGAGGCTTATACGTAACGTCACAGGCCGACTGAACTCCATGATGAGGCTACCACACGTTGTCGTCCAGTACACAGGCGGCCACCGATATAGACTACTGCTGTTGTGACTCTTTCTCTGGGTCTTGTAGTATTCATTCCTTAACTCGGGGACGACGGCGGGCCATTCGGTTCCGGTAGTGTATACGGAGATCCCTTTCCCAGGTCGCAGAGTGCCGGCGACCCCTGAAAAAGTCAACACATGGTTCCTTCCTTGGCTGGGGGATGACCCTTGTCGACGAGCCTAAGACTTTGTATGATCCCGGTGATGTACGCCCCGTACTTTGTACGTGCGTGGTCAGTCTCAGACAAGGCGTGGTCAGTCTCAGACAAGGCGTGGTCAGTCTCAGACAAGGCGTGGTCAGTCTCAGACGAGGCGTTGTCAGCCTCAGACAAGGCATTGTGGTCTTGAGAGTTTCATCGAAGGCTTTGTGGGGGGTGTCAAAAGCCCGCAAGCGTTGGCATCGAGAGGCATAGGCATGAGGTCGTGGTTGTTGTGATTGGGGCTGGAGGACTGGCCGGCAGTCCATCTCGTCTAGTTGGACCAGGCGGGGCTGGGTGTGCCCCTCTTTGCAGTTGCGAGGGTGAAGGTTCTGCAAAAGACGAAATCAGCATGGAAGACAATGCAATGGCCGGTGGACGAAATACACTGACCTTAGGGCTCTTAATATAGAGTTGTAGGCGGGTGGCGGTTGGCGGCGTCTGAATTGACAATGGCGATGGTCAACGTCTCGAGCTGGATACCCCATCTCAAGATCTTACAGCGGAAGGCCTCACTAAACACCGACCCAGGAGCTTCGTAGTGGTCGTCTAACTTAGCAAAGAGGCTGGCGAGATGCTGAGTGCTGCTACTTGTCGTGGACGTGGGAGATTGGAGATGCAGGCTGGGGCGGTTTCACAGCGGAGGCGAGGTTACAGTCCGTTACATCGGCAGCTTCCAAAACACCGAAATTCAGAATTTTCACCCCTACACCCCACCCACACCACTACACCTATTTTACCTTAACACTATAAATTTAATTATAATCTTTATTATAAGAGCTAATTAAAAATTTAAATAGCCTTATATAAGACTTATAATATAGAGTTTAATACTAAGTAAGTTAATATTTTTTTTAAATCTTTAGTTTATTTTAGTATTTTATTATTAATAATAATTAATAATAATAAATAATTTATAGTATCTAATAGATCTAAAGTTTATAAATATTTTTAATTAAAACTTAACTATCTTTAT
>JAOWMA010000353.1:0-48861 GCA_025962755.1 Colletotrichum tropicicola
TATTATGTAAAGTTAAGAGTTCGTTTTACTTTAAGAGTTACTATACTTTTATATACTATTTTAAAAAGTATAAAAGTAAAATTATATAAATTAAACTAGTTAGTTTCTTTAGTTCTTAAGTAGTACTTTTAATAATAGTAATATCTATTTTATTTTAATAGTAAATAATATATTTAATAGTAAATAAGGTGAATTCTATTAGTTATACTTATCTTATAGTATGTAAAGAGTTATAAAGTGAATAGAAAAGAGTTAGGCTTATAACTATTATAAAATAGGGTATAGAAAAGGGGGATGAAGTGGGTTGATTTCTCTAAATAGGGATCTTAGGTGAAGGGGTATTATATACCTCTGGCCTTAGGGCTTTAGCTATGAAGTGTGGCTTGCGAAGTGGGTGTGGCTGTGTGATAAAGGGCTAAAGATACAAAAGGGCGGCTGTATTCAGCTCTATACACGTCGGCAGCAGTACTTTCATCAACCAGCTACATTTCCTTTGAGTGCACACTATCTAGGCGTTCATCACGATGGCTATTGCTCCTAACGAACTCCCCGGCCTGGTTGCTCAGCTGTCGGCTATTGTCAACTCCGCGCACGATGGACCAACACCATATGCAGCAATTGAGGAGATTGCCGAAAAGATTCTGTTTGCGACCAGACCATTCTTGACCGACCCCATGCAACGTCTGTTGCCCTACGTCGAATCTGTAGTGATTCGACCTTTCATTGATTGAAAAGTATTTGAGGTTATTCCACTTGAAGGGAGTATTTCCTACGTAGAACTCGCGAAGAAGGTGGATGGGGAGGAGTCGTTGCTCAGTATGAGTCCCATCAAGTTATCGACTGCATTCCGTGTGAGATTTGACCGGTTGCAGAACGCTACGCGTGGATATTGGTTGCACGCAGACTATTAGCCCAAGTCGGCGAGGATCAGGTCGCGCACACAGAGACCTCGAAGCTGTACCTCGCCGGGAGGCCGGACGGGAACGTCAATGCTTTTACGTTTTAGTAAGTCACGCAATGCCTGTTGACAACATACTATTTGACATGCGTCTGCTAACACGTAGGAACCAGCTACGACGAAATGATCATGAGCGCCGTAAAAATGCCAGAATACTACGCAATCTACGGCCGGCATGAGCCCACAGCCCAGAGCCGTACGCCGTTCTCCTTTGGTCATGGCGAGCCGGAGAAGGCGATATGGGAGATTCTTCACAAGAGCCCCGAGCGCCTGAAACGCGTCATGGAGGCCATGGACTCGGTTCAGCAAGGTCCCGTGATGGCGAATGTGTACGACTTTGGGTGGGTGCGAGAGGTGGCTGCGAAGCCGGACCAGCGAGACCGGGTGCTTTTCGTCGACGTTGGCGGCGGCAAGGGGCACGTCACCAAAGCCCTTTTGCAGCAAAACCCATTCATCCCTCACGAGCGTGCCGTTCTCGAGGACAGAGCGGAGGTGATGAAGGCGGTGGCGGACAGTAGGGAGCCGGGGCTTGCGGGGGTGAAGTTGCAGAGTCATGACTTCCATACCGAGCAGCCCATCAAAGGTAAGACGTCCAGGTGCATAGTATGAATGACGCACTAATAGCTGGTCAGGCGCACTCATCTACTTCATCTGCCGGTGTTTTCACAACTACGGCGACGAGACGGCAGTCAAGATGATGAGGCACCTCAGCAATGCGATGGCCCCGGATAGCAAGCTCCTCGTTGCGGAGACGGTCATGAGCGACCCGCCGGTGACGCTGGAGAGCATGTTCGACTTTACCATGATAAACCTTGGTGGTAAAGAAAGGACAGCGAAGAATTGGGCTGAGCTCGCTGCGCGAGCTGGGTTGAAGGTGGAAAAGATTCATGGCTTTGGGAAAGAGATACAGATTGTCGAGTGTATCAAGGTTTGATTTGGTTTGGCTATCTGTCATGAAGTGGTTACCTGAAGATTCATTTGTCGTAAGTAGCCGAGTTGCCACAATTTGCAAGCCTCTTCCAGGTTATTTCGATCTTCTCTGAGACTCAGATCTCAAGGTCCATGAACTGGCGATGGGTGAAAGTATCGCTTTCTGTGGTCCAAGTAGATAGATTAATCGTGTGCCAACTTAATACCACTCAGCTAAATGTCCTCACTGAGAGCAATCAAGTTATCTCACCGAGCTTATGCGGCAAAGCCACCGCCCAGCGAACTTATCGCCGAGTGACCCTAATGGGGTAGGTGAATTCACGCTCGAAGCTCGTCGGATTCCTTTCCGACAACCGACAATCGCCAACATCTTGGCCGGAGCATAAAACCGAGCCCTTGGCACTCCTTCTCCTGCCCGTCTGGTCCAAGTTACGCCCGGCCCCGCCGTGCTGCAACCCCGTATACGCAGGTCCCGTGCCATGCCATGCATTGCCAGTGTGCTGAGATGCACCTCTTCGAGTTGGGCGATGTGACTATCTACCACCACCGGATCAATCCGGCTTGGTCTGGTTCGCGTGGTATAAATCGATATGCTCGTGCTGTGTGGTGAAGTAAACCGGTTCTGTTCCGTCAGGGCCAAGCTTCCAGCAAGTGAGATAAACACAATGCGCTTGCTTTGCAACCTCGTCGTCGCGACGCTGCCCTTCTTTGGAGGTGTGAATGCTGTCTCAAGACGCCAAGACGTGTCGTCATCGTCGGGTTCGAAGCGTTACATTGTCGAATTCACCAAGGTAAGTACTTACCATCCCTTTCAAACTGAAGGGTGATCTCACGCATTGCATCAAGATGAAGCAAGCCGCCAAGGCGGCGTTGCCTCCCTCCCTGACGTGAAAGTCGTCAAGACCTTTGGGAATGATCTCTTCTCCGGCGCGTACGTTCAGAGCGAAACCCACGGCGCAGATAACCGTTTGGCACTCCCAGGCGTGGTCAAGGTCTGGCCCAACAATGTCATCCAGCTAGACCCTTTCAACGTCTCGCGCTCGTTTGCGGATGACGCTGCCTCGGCCAACTACTCGACGCATCACTCCACTGGTGTGTACCGACTCCATGAGCAGGGTGTCTTTGGAGAGGGTGTCAAGGTTGGCGTGGTCGATACCGGTATTCAGTATACCCATCCTGCAGTTAGTGAACCATGCGCTACCTGATAGGGAGTCAAGGCTGACATTTTTGCAGCTCGGCGGTGGGTTCGGAGATGGGTTCAAGGTTGTTGGCGGATACGACTTTGTAGGAGATGGAGGTGCGTGATCGCTGAGCCGAATTACTAAAGCCGAGTGCTGACCTTCGGAAAGATTGGCCTGAAGCCGGCGAGAAGGAGCCTGATGAAGACCCCATCGACATCTCTGGCCATGGAACTCACGTTGCCGGTATCGTGGCTGGCTCATCGAGCAAGTAAGTTGACCATCATTTCGTTGGGCTCCTCTGCTGACGATCCTAGCTTCGTCGGAGTCGCACCCAAAGCTTCGCTGTACGCCTACAAAGTCTTCACTACCCAGGTGAGAGTTAAAATAGGATGACGGAGTATGGTATGCTAAGATGGAATTACAGGGCTTCACGGATGAAGCGACTCTCATTGAAGCCTTCCTTAGGGCTTATGACGACGGCGTAAGTCACCCCTTTCAACCCGAGTATACTACTGACCAACAAAGATGGACATCATCACGGCAAGTATCGGCGGCCCTAGCGGCTTCTCCGACAACGTCTGGGCTGAAGTAGCCTCCCGTATCGTTGAGCAAGGAGTCCTGGTCACCATCTCCGCTGGCAAATCGGGTGACTCGGGTCCATTCTATGGCTCGTCAGGCTCCTCGGGAAAAAACGTTCTCGCCGTCGCCTCCATTGAGGGCGAGTCCGCCCCGATGCCCTCCTTCAAAGCGACCTTCAACCTCAAGAACCAGACTAGCTCCAGCAAGATTGGCTACGTACCCTTTGTCCTCTACTTCTCCGAGTCCGTCGGCAGCAGACCGATCGTCGCTCTTTCTCTCGACACGAACGCCACGGCAGAAGCCTGCGAACCGTACCCCGAGGGATCCTACAACCTCACGGGGGTCATCCCACTCATTCGCCGCGGTGGCTGCGACGGCATGACGAAGCAGGCGAACCTCAACGCGCTCGGCGCCGAGTACATCCTCATCTACAACGACGCGAACCCGCTGGCGCGGCTGTACACGGACAACTATCAGAGCGCCATGGGCATGATCGAGAGACACTCTGGAGAAGCCATCATCGCGGCGATCGCGGCGGGCGCCAAAGTCACGGCCGATTTCTCCGCCGGCCCCGAGGACGTCGTCAGTCTGCCGCGGGGATACGCGGGGCTTCCCTCGTCGTTCACGTCCTGGGGCGGGTTGTGCAACCTCGAGCTGAAGCCGGACGTCGCCGCGCCCGGAGGCGAGATCTTTAGCGCGTACCCGACGGACTCGTTTGCGATACTGAGCGGGACGAGCATGGCGTGTCCGTATGTTGCCGGCGTGGCGGCGCTGTATATCGGCGCGCACGGCGGCCGCGGCGTCCACGGGCCCGGGTTTGCGAAGATGCTTGCGCGGAGGATCATTGCGAGCGGGAACACGGTGGCGTGGTGGGATGATGTGGTGGATCTGCCGGCGCCGCCGCCGCAGGTTGGTTCGGGCCTAGTTGACGCGTTCAAGGTGGTGAACTACACGACCTCGCTCGAGTTTGAGAAGTTTGCGCTGAATGACACGGCGAACTTTGCGGCTTTGCATGAGCTTGTCGTGCGTAATGATGGTGTCGCTGAGGTTGAGTATTCGTTCTCGGTGGAGGACGCTGCTGGGATGGAGATTATCCTGCCGCTCGATACGTCGATTAGCAGCTCGCCTCGGGTGAAGGCTTTGGAGGAGCTTGAGCCGACGAGGATGCCTGTCGAGGTTGCTCTCCCGGAGAGGTTCACTCTACAGCCCGGAGAGTCCAAGACCGTCAGGTAAGCGTCCTCAGCATGTGCGGGGACTGAATGACTAACAAGATGCAGCGTCACGTTCCAGGCGCCAGACTTTGGTAATCCGGCTGGTATTCCGCTGTACAGTGGGAAGGTCGTCGTCTCCGGCAGCAACAACGAGACTCTGGCTATTCCGTACATGGGTGAGTAATACCAAATATGCGGTTGCTGTGCGGAGATTGACATTGCTTTTTTAGGAATTGCGGCCAGCCTCAGGGAAGAGATGGACGACATGTACATGCACGGGTTCCCGAGAGGCACAACCACTTACAACTTCATTCCCATCGAAGAGAAGCCTTAGTAAGTTGTCTTCTCTAGTATGATGATGACGCACGTCTAATTCACCCAGTTGGACGAACGAGATCTGGGATGGCGAGGACTGGCTGTGGGTTACCCTCCAGATGAAATGGGGCACCAAGGAGGTCCGGTGGGACGTAAGTTGTGGGAACTCCGGAGTGCCTGGAAAGAAGCTGACGCCGGTGCAGATCTACGAGCCGGAGTGGAACGAGAGCCGGTGGAAGTACCCACCAGCGGCCGGAGACGACGGCTACATCGGCTCCGTGGCGTACTACGACCAGTCCGACGCGGAGTACTGGAGTCCGTGGTCCGGCAACCCGTGGGACGTGATCCCGTTCCCGCAGGAGAACGTGCAACGCAACGCCATCTACACGGCGTACCGGCACACGTTTCTCTGGTTCGGCGTGCTGGCCAACGGGTCGCAGATCGAGCCGGGCAACTACACGTGAGTTTTCGCAGTATCCGGGTTCTGGATCGCAGTCGCGGATGGTAGTGCTAACGACGAGTCCATGCAGGATGCGTTTCGCGGTGTTGAAGCCGTTTGGCGATCCGGTAAAGTCAGACGACTGGAGCATCTGGAAGTTGCCCCAAGTTTCTATCCAGGGCAAGTTTGGCCCTGCGCCGTGGTGATTGTGCGAGGGAGTGTTTGCTGCGGTTTAGAAGTTTTTGTTTAAGCTACCGATGCAGTTTCACGGGCGCAAAAGCGAGTCCGACTGATGTTTTTGGCCAGAGAGAGTTCCCGGAACAAGCTTAAGGGCCTGGACTCTGGGTTCTCGCTTTTGGATCTGAACTCGAACTTAAACTCGAAACGGGTGACGAAGAAACGCGATGTACCTTATTGAATAAATGAATATAACGGAGCATCGAGCATCAGCCAGCGCGCGGCAAGCAAGCGCGATGAGCCGTCAAATATCAATTGGTAAATGCAATTGGACGACGCAGATAAACGGCCCGAGCTCGCAGCGCGGCCGCGGTTCCTGCGCTGGTGTGGGTCCTGCCGGGCGCTCAAGTGGATCCCTTGTCGGCGGGGACGGGGCGCTACGGCCAGAAGCGGCAGGTGCGTCAAGCGCTACCCCGCCGAAGCCGGCGTCCCCGCGTTGGTTGTTCGTTGGGCGGGCTGCGCGCTTTCCTATCGGCACTTGCTGCATCTTTCAGTGGAATTTATTCATCGCATTCCCAAACACTCGTCCAATCAGCCCAATCAAAGCTTTCGCTTACATACTCCCGGCCGTCTCCATGCAAAACACCACCAAATTACGTCTTCCCCACGTTGATAAGCGTTGAAGCTGCACCACCAACAGTCGGAGTTAAACTACGACACCTCACACCGGTCCGGTGTCTCTCCCATCCCTGCCACTCGAGCCGGACATGCGCACCGCGAGGAGGCCATTCACAGGGATGGTAGGACCGAGGACGAGTCAGGCCAATCGCTCGCCACCAGGGCGAGACAGATAGGGCGCGCCGGCCGTTGGTGATCGCCGCCTGCAGCCTCCCGAAATGAAGCCCTTCCCAGCCCGTTGGGTCCCGTTTCTGTCGGCTTGTGGGCGCAATTGACATTTCATGGGCCTGGTTACGCCATCCCGGCTGTCTCTCGGTTGATAAAGCTCAGCTTCCCCTGCCGCCGTCTGTCCCTGCCGACCTCAGAGCTACCCAGCCGTTCCCTCTCGCACTCTCTCGCTCCAAAGCTGCGACTCGACCGCCCGCTTCAGGTCCTCCCCAGCTCAATCGGTCTCTCGAGCTCCAGCCGCCATGAAGTCATTCGCGACCACCGCTGCCGTCGCGCAGCTGCTCCTCGGCTTGGCCGCCGCGGCCCCGAACTATCACAGCATCCCCAAGCTGGGCGCCGTCGCCTCCGAGACGGACGTCTGCAGCAAGGTCGGCACCGATCTGCTCAAGAAGGGCGGCAACGCCGCCGACGCCATGGTCGGCACCGTCTTTTGCGTGGGAACCATTGGCATGTATCACAGCGGCATCGCCGGTGGCGGCTTCATGCTCGTGAGGTCCGCCAACGGCACCTACGAGTTCATCGACTTCCGAGAGACCGCCCCGGCTGCCGCCTTCGAGGACATGTACACCAACAACACCGCCGCGAGCTTGTACGGCGGTCTTGCCAGGTGAGCCGAGGCCATCCCCTTCTCCCAATTGGCATACTGACAATTCGCAGTGGTGTCCCTGGCGAGGTCCGCGGCATGGAGTACCTGCACAAGAAGTACGGCCGCCTCCCCTGGGCCGACGTCGTCAAGCCTTCCGTCAAGATCGCACGCAACGGCTTCCGCGTCAACGAGGACCTGGTCAGGTACATGAACTCCGTCACACCGAACGGCGACTTCCTCACCAACGACCCCGCCTGGGCCGTCGACTTCGCCCCGAACGGCTACCGCGTGAAGTTGAACGAGACCATGACCCGCAAGCGCTACGCTGATACCCTCGAGGCCATCGCCGAAAAGGGCGCCGACGTTTTTTACACTGGCGAGATCGCCAACGCCACCATCAGGGCCCTCCAGAAGGCCAACGGCACCATGACGCTGGAGGATCTTAAGAACTACACCGTAGCCATCAGAGATTCTGTGTCTATCAAGTACCGTGGCTACAAGCTCACCGCTTGCAATGCGCCATCCGGCGGTGTCGTTGCCCTCAGCGCTCTCAACGCTGTCAGCGGCTACGAGGGCTTCGGAAACCCTGCCGAGAGGAACATCACCGTCCACCGCCTCGACGAGGCCATCCGCTTCGCCTACGGCCAGCGCACGAAGCTCGGTGACCCCCTCTTCGTCGATGGCCTCGAGGCCTACACCAAGAGCATGGTCTCCCCCGACACTGGTGCCGAGATCCGCTCCAAGATCTCCGACTTCCGCACCCAGAACGTCTCGGCGTACAACCCGGAGGGCCTGGAATCGCTCGAGACCCCCGGAACCTCGCACGTCGCGACCGCCGACGCCAGCGGCCTGGCCATCTCGTTGACCACGACCGTCAACCTCCTCTTCGGCTCGCAGGTCATGGTTCCCGAGACGGGAGTCATCATGAACAACGAGATGAATGATTTCAGCATCCCCGGCGCTAGCAACGCCTTCGGATACATCCCCAGCCCGGCCAACTACATCCGCCCCGGAAAGAGGCCCCTGTCCTCCATCTCGCCCGTCATCGTCGAGAACGCCGACGGAAAGCTGTACTTTGTCATTGGTGCCGCCGGCGGAAGTCGTATCATTACTTCCACCATCCAGAACCTGCACAACGTCCTCGACCGGAACCTGACTGTGGCCCAGGCTCTGGCTGAGCCGCGTTTCCACGACCAGCTGAGCCCGAACCTGATAAACATGGAGTACGCCTACGACAACGGCACGACCAGCTTCCTGCAGTCGCTGGGCCACAACATCACGTGGGTTGCGCCGGGTAGCAGCTCGGCGCAGGGCGTGAGGTTGTTGCCGAACGGAACGTTTGAGGCGGCTGGCGAGCCGAGGCAGAAGAACTCTGGCGGGTATGCTGTTTAGGCACGCACGCGAAAAGGAGTGGCAAGACCTAGTCAGTCTATATAGATATATGAATATGTTTAATCATGTCAATGATAAATGACAACACTGTACTCTATAGAACCCACTGAAAGCCAAAGACGACTATCATCGGCAACCAGATTACCTCCGAGTTTCTCATAGGCTGTGTGGGGTGTTTTCTTCTGCGGTAATATTCCGCCAAGCGAGGATACTGTAAGGATGTCCAGACTACATTCACTTTTACGTCGACTACTTAGACATATTGACCAGAATTTGAAGATAGAAAGTTTCTACCGAACTATCTATGCAACATTAGACTATTACGAGTAGTAACTAGTCGATGGAAACCGCAACACCAGGCTTCAGCCACTTGACCCGGTCACTAACACCCTCCTCCTCGAAATCCCTCGCCAGCCCCTCCTCAAACTGCGTAAAGTGACCCCAAGACTCATCATAGTGCATCGGCACCAGCCACCCCGCCCCAATCTCCCGAAACAGCCGCGCCGCCTGCCTCCCGTCCATCGTAATCTGCAGCGGGCCCCCGGGCATCGGTGCCTCGGCGGCGCCGAGGTTCATCATGGCGACGGGCACTTCAAACATGTCCCTGATGCGCGGCCCCAGCCCCGCGACGTACACGGTGTCGCCCGAAAAGTACACCGCGTTGGGCAATCCCCGCGGGCCGAGGCCGAAGTCGTCCGCCGTGAGGAGGAAGCCGACGCACTCGTCCCCGGGGACGTGCTCGCACGGCGTGGCGGTGACGCGGAACTTCTTGCCGGCTATGCGGCGCTCGACGGTCTCCCAGGGCGCGAGGCCGACGACCCCCGGTCGCGGGGCGAGGTGTCGGGCGCCGGAGGGGGTGGTGAAGACGTGTCTGCCGTCGAGAAGGCGGCGGCCCAGCTCGTCGAGGTTGTCCGGGTGGTCTTCGTGGCTGAGGAGGACGGCGTCGATGGGGGGCAGGTCGGCGGGGGTGAGGGCGGGGGATTGGGTGTTTTTGAGCTCGAAGGCGCCGTCGAGGACGGGCCAGGTCGTGCCGGCGGGGGAGAAGAAGGGGTCTGTGAGGAAGCGGATGCCGTCGATTTCGAGGATGGCGGTGGCGGTGCCGATGTGGGTTATGGATATCTTTGGGGGGAAGTCGGAGGGCATTTTGGGGGTTTTGGTCTGATCTTTTGGAGGTTTGTTGTTGAGGGAACGGGTTATGGTTTGTTGAATCACGGTGGTTGACGTTCAGGGAGAGAGAAGGGGATTTGTATATAGACCTGGTTCTCTGAGCTTGACCCGCCTAGGGATGCTTAGGGCAGGTTACACAGATGCATGGGATGAAGGATTACTTGAGCAAAATCAGGGGTGTATTATAGCATGATTAAGCAATGCTTATTACATGAACATAAATCGACAATCGTCACACCAAAGCGATGACAAACTCAAGCCTCGGGATATGGAGACCTACAATGGACCTGTGTCTCCTGGACGCATGTGGATACGGAGGTCTGGAGCCTTCAAAAGCTCGAGCGGAGTGCTGGTTTCGGGTTTTCGGGTTTTGCTTCTTCGGATGATCGTTACGTGAGACGCACGTAAAGCTCCTGGCCAGTTTCTCTACGATCCCGACGCCGAAAGAGCCTTAAGAAACTCAAAGTTAAAGGCCTCTAAAAAGGTACAGACTTCATAGACTGGGTAGTACCTTTAGGAATTATTGCGCTTTCATGTCTGAAAATTTAATCGGCTCTAGATCTGCGGTCTATTCTGAGACAGTAGCTAGTTGAATCTATTCTCAACCCAGCAGTCCTTCCTTCGGTTACAACAACGGCACGACGGCGGTGGCGATGGAAGCACCCCAAAGTGTACACAGAGGCAACTTCATCCCAATCTTATAGTATGGAATGCCGATGTATAAGCAGACCGCCAGATTAACCCAGACCATCAGCCTCTCCTCCAAAAGAACAGGGGCGCCGTGCCTTGCCCATTTGAGGTTCAAGAGGGCTGTAACAATATCTGTTAGCATACATATCACTTGCAAACAAAGGATCGAGGGATTCGTCAATAGCACCCATTGTGAGGAGCAAGGTATTACAGCCGTCCCAGCCCGTCTTCACGATGGTTTTGGCAGTGAGGTGCTCGGGACCATTGGGGACCGCGTCGATGGCTGCTTTGATCTTGGTCTCGCCTGTGAAGAGGTGCTTGGGGAGGATGGCCACCTGCAGGAATGCAGAAGTGTAGAATAAGGCTGGGACCAAACCACTGAGTTCAATCATGGTGAAGGCAGTTGTGGGTGAAGTGCGAGAAGGGCGTCTTCTCGGTCAGGCATGACGATGAAGTTAGAAAGGTTGGGTCTCAAGTCCAGCTTGTTGGAAGCATGTCGAAGCTCAAATCACCCAGAAGTTTCACGTCCCGACCCCTTGTAAGAAGAACAATCAACTCCCTCATTTGTATCATTTGTCAGCTGAAAAAAGAAACATTCATCGCTTTTAATAAACGCTGAACCGACATACCAGTTTAGAAATCACGCTGGTCTACCCGCTCATCATGGCATGAGAGGGGCGACGTCGTTCCAGGTAACGTTGAGAAAGTTTTGTGGATTCTGGTGAACCAGCCAAAATAGGATATATAATTCGTCCAGACACATAGAGATGATGTCAACCCAATAGCTGGACTGGATGCCGGGGATGAATAGACCAAACACTGGTATCCGGTCATTGGGACTTACACACCGCGTTTTGAATGGGACCTTGACGACGGGCAATCTAGACAGTCGGCAGGAGCTGCTGCTTCCGAGGCTTCATAAAACATCAAACTGTCAAGGCAGACTTTCAATGTCTTGATGTGTCATTTCTGATCTTGAACCAGAGCCGCTTGAGTAAGCCAGTCTCCTCCTTCACGACCATCGGTGCATCCGCGATGCACCGTTCGTAAGCCCACCGGCACTCGAGTCTTCGCACTGTTATTTAGCAGGTCTTGGCGAAATATGTTTCCTAAATGGGCATGGTGGGCTATCGGACCCCTCACAGCAGGGATCCGGGGGATGCCCAATTCCAAGACAAATCACTTATAAAAAGGCCCAGATGACGAACGCGGGCATGAAACCATAGTTCATGTGCAAAGAAGCTCCCAAATCTACGCTCTGTTCTCGAATATAGTCGCATCTCATTCTCGTCTCATAGCAACCATGGCTTCCGCAGTCTCCTTCCGCTCCATGCTCGGCGTCCCGCCCTCGACGGCTTCCACCAGCGACAGCGTCCTGGTCATCATCGATGCTCAAAACGAGTACGCCAGCGGAAAGCTGGCCGTGTCCGATATAGAGACCTCGCGGGCAGCTATTGCTTCTCTCCTGGAGAAGTACCGGGCCGCCAAGGGAACCGTTGTCCACGTCGTTCACGAAGTACCGGCGGGGGCCCCTGTTTTCACGCCAGGCACGGAGTTGGCCGAGGAGTTCAAGGAGTTGACGCCCGTTGATGGCGAGAGCGTGGTCGTCAAGCACTTTCCCGGGTCTTTCACCGAGACAAACCTGCAAGATATCTTGAAGGCTTCTGGAAAGAGCAAGGTTGTTTTGACTGGGTACATGGTACGTCATTATGACTTGCCTCTATCCCGTCTTCCATATGCTGATGCTGATTAACTTTGCAGGCTCACGTCTGCATATCTACGACAGCTCGACAGGCTAGCGAAAAGGGGTGGGATGTCATTGTCGCCGAAGATGCTGTCGGGGATCGAGACATTCCGGGAACTAACGCTGCCGAGCTGACGAAAGTCAGCTTGGGCGAGATTGCCGATGCTTTCGGAACCGTTATTCAGAGCAAGGATGTTGTTTGATAAGCCTGAATGTTATTCGCCATTCCTGTTCATTCAAGTCTTCTTCGATCTTGTCACGGTTACAGCGAAGCACTATAAATATTCCGAACCTAAGTTGAGTCAGACTCTGAGCCTGTCCTCTGGGTTGTTCATCTCTTATGCCTACCTCGCCCGCACGGTAGTTTCACGTACCTCATCCTGAACCCATACCCCCTGGCGTTAAAACGTCTTGGAACCCCCGCCGAGATATCGTCTCTGTGATACCTTTCCAGTGCAAGCACGCATTCCGACCGCCGGGGTGAAAAGCGTCCAGCGCCTCCCAGGCAACCTGCAGGGGAAATGACGCGGAGGCGACCCCGTAGAATTTCATCTCGTCTTGAATGAGAAACCCAGCGCTGTGAAGTATTCGGACCGAATAGTTGACAATCTCCTGGGCAATTCCCTGGCTTTCTGGACTGTGCCTTCGTATCTGTAGGTCATGCTCCAAGAGAATTGGAAATCGTATCCGCAGTAGCCTGATATTTGTGACGCATATGATCCAAAAGGCCCAGTAGTGAGTAAGAGAATTAGCCACCGTAATATTTGGGAACGAGGAGCGGACGCCTTGGGCTCCTGGTGAAGGATCTTCGACTAGTTGGAAGGCAACATGCCAGTCATCCAGCCGGCGAAGGACCTCGGCAAAGTTGAGGATGGCGCATCGAGCGAGAGCTTCTGCGTTGGAAGACTCGATATCACATCGATCGATCTTCTCGAAAAGCGTGGGTATGACACAAGCCTCGTTCAGCAGAGACTGGAGGGGACATGTGCGGTGCAGGCGGAATGGCCCTTGTTTCCATTCGGGTGTTGAGAGAAAAGTCGCAGTTCGCGTGGTAAACGCATGAAGAATCTGAACAGTTAGTGTGCGTCCTCAGTCGATGGAGGGGCCGTCTCCTACAAGAATTGGTCGAAACCCAACAAAAAGCCTATGAGGAACTCCAGAGGCATAAAAGTCTGGCGGTTGAAGTTGTATGAGCTTGGCAATGCCTTCGGCGTGTACTGCAGAACCGCACGCAGTAGTAGGCAGTAGTTTCTGGTCAAGTTGTGTTAGACTTCAGTCCAGTGCTTTTGAATGTGATAGACCGACCTCTGACAGAAATAAGCACATGATGGCCGCCGCGAGTTCGTTGTAAGAAGACTCTTGCGTATGCGATATTGCGCACTGTAAGTATTTGATAGCCGAGCAGTGCGCTTCTACAGCCTCGAGTATCGGTGCTCGGGCATCGCGGCCTCTGGCAACGAGCGTCATTCCCAGGACTTTGATGGCCGAGGGGAGAAGCTCATTCTCCCCCCTGCACGAGTCCAACAACCCTGGGAGCACCTCGATCCAAGCGCCACAAATACGAGACTGCGAGCGGTGAAGATCGCTGGACATCAAGGAAAGTTCGCTTTGGGGGACAAAGTTCTGGACGCACAGTGAGAGGACATCGCTTAGCGGCCAGCTCAGTGTGCGAACAACTGGAGTCAATTTCTGGGCGTCAACAGGTTGATTGCCAGTCTCCCGAAACTTCTTCATTCTCTTTCGTCTAGGTGATGCGGCTGAGGTTGGCGTAACGTGGGGCCGAAATATGATGTGCTTCTGATATCCCGGACAGTCACGCCCGGACACAGAACATTGAGAGCAGGCCGGCTTCTTGCCATCGCACTGTGACGAGAACCGTTAGTCATTTCTAAGAGACCAAATCCTTCATGTACTTACGCCGAGCTTCCTTGATCTACATTCACTGCAGACTGTTGGTTGAAGTGTCTTCATTTCAAGATTCTAACCAGATGAAGACGATTGTATGGGGTATCTTCCGCGCCGAAACGTGGGGGCTCGCGAATCTTATTTCTTTACAGGGCGCTTAACACCGGCTGTTCTGCTGATTAATAGGTCGGATCCCAAGGACGTAGCAGTGAGGGATCACTAGCACGACTCATGTCCACAGTATACAGTGCCAACAATCGTGAGATCCCATTTGCTGCCACAGAACAGATAGTTGAGCCAGACTTTGAAAGAACAACTACTGGGCGAAGTCGACGCCGGCTTGGGCTCTGCTTTGTCTCCTCACAAGTCAAATATGCAGCACAGCGAGTACACCTGAAATCCCTTACATCCTCGAAGCCCACTCGGTAGTTCCAGCACCTCGCTTGAGCCCCTCTTTGTGTTCCAGCAGCCAACCTTTCACACTTGTTGGTTTCCTGCCTAGAGTCCGTTCCACAAAGTCATTGAGAGCCCAGTTCTCCTCATTCGCCTCCTCAAACTTGAACAAGTCCCATAGCATCTGCACAAGCGGCGGTCCCATAATGGGGGTGTAGAACTCAGAAAAGGATTCGTAGCTCCCGTCGTATGCGATTGGTTCCTCGAACACCTCGGACACCATGCCGGCCACCTCTTCAAACGTCAACCAGTCTTGGCCGTTGTTCATCGTGTGAAATGCGCCAATATGCTTCCCGTTGGTCGACAGGAAAAGCCGCCCGGCGACCTCGGCAATGTCCCTGGGGTCGAGAAACGGCACGCGATGCTCCGGCCAGATCAGAGTCTTTCTTGCCAACGCCGGCTTTATTAAAAGCCATAGGTTATCCATGAACGTGGCGCCGCAGTTCAGGTAGGTGACGGGTAAGCCGCTGTCGTCGAGAATTCGTTTGGCGATTGGGTGTTCAACGGGGAGTGATCCTGGGCCCAGCGTGGGTGGTACCCGAGTTTGTGAAAACTCTGGGAAGACCCCGACCAAGCGGATGATGTGAATGACACTGTTGGCTTGCTTCAAAGCTGCAACCAGGTTCGTCATGCCTTCCTGCTCCGAGAATCCTCCCGGAGTCACGACGAAGACACCCTCGATACCGGCAACGGCATCGTAGAGAGACTTCTCGTCCTTGTAGTTGGCATCGACTACCTCTGCATGCGGGAAGGCCAGTTGAAGTTCTTCTTTCTTGTGTGGGCTACTTGTTGCAAGGCGCAATTTGATTCTTGGGGCTTCTCTGGTGAGAAATTCGGCCAGCGGACGTCCGATGTGGGCAGCTGCTCCAAAGATCAGGATACTTTTGGGGATCGGTTTGATAAAGGTTGCGGACATGATGAGAACAATGCAGATCTCGTATGGAGAATGATGGTAACGTGATAGCGGTGGCCTACTTAGTTTGCTACTATGCTGTGGAATTGATTGTCACTTAAGTCGTGAGTCTTACCACCAAATCACGACACGGTCTCCGGCTGGGGCACGCGGCCCGGTCGGGTCCCGTTAGTGACCCGATTTCGGAAAGCCGATGCGGCAAGGTTGCGGTGCACAGCGACCCGAAAACTCAAAGTGGTAGATCGGGGTTCTAACCAAGCCCGCGAACCACGACTTCTTGATGACGTCTTTCTCTAAAAATGATCTGCGGTTGTGGGCGTCATCTGATTTCCGCAAGTGCTTGTACCAACGCCCGTTTTCTCTGCTAATTCAGCCGTTTCTTTCTAGAACCCCTCTTAGGATCTTTGGCTACTAAACTTTGCTAACGACTGCAAGTGTTGTAGCCCAATGATCTCATGATAGGTTGGTCACAGCTGGATGTTTACACTAAAAATATTGATAAGGTGAAAGGCAGACTAGTCTTCGCAATTTTGTGAAATGCTGGAAAAGAATGCTGCCGTGAATGATAAAGCACTTCGTCTCAAGATACAGCGATATGTCTTCCTCGCGACCGGAAATTCTCACGAGGCATGTTTGTGCTTCCTATTCCAATCGTTCAAGCGTTTCTAGCCCTAGCACAGATTGTCTGATGACCTGACATAACTCCAGGCTCAGTCTGAATTCCCGGGCGACCCCTTCCGGTCTGCCTGCGGAAACTCGGTTTCCATCCTCCCCAGTAACTGCCTACTGCGGCGGCGGCGGCGACATATCGAAACTCTGAGCCGCCCAGACCCACGAGACCTTGCCGTCCCGGAATCCATACAGGGCCTGTTCGAAAACCCGAACTCTGCCCCCCTCGGCGTACTTCAGCAGATTCTTATTCTCGGGCTCTCCTTCAAGGGAGAGCCTGACTCCGACTTGCTGTTTCACGGCGTCAACGACGATATCCTCGATCTCGTACTTCAAGCCGCGGATGACGGTTATCAGCATGCGATCGATGATGTCCGGGGCGTTGTCCCGCGTAGAGTGATTCCCGTTCGCCGTGACCTCGGCGTCCCAATGCTGCAGAATCTTCTGACGATGGTTCCCCTCGTTGTAGCTGTAGATGTAATCGCGATACGCTGCCTCAAGTTCCTCCGCGGTCAAAGGCTTGGTGTTGGGCGGACTCGAGATTGGCGGCACCGAGGGCGCCTTCAAGTGGTGGCTTAGCCCCAATTCCACCTCGTACAGCCTGGAGATCTTGCCGTCTTCGAAGAACACGAGAATGTTCGCCCATGTCTCGACTGGGGAACCGGTGATAGCATCCTCCACGCGTGTGATTTTTCGAGCGGCGAGTGATTGTGCAGCATCGTTGACGGTCAATCCATCCACACGTAAATGGACGGTCCCGTTCTTTGGAGCTGCCGCGGCGGCTCGGTGTAGGTAGTCATCTTGGCTCACATGGCTGTCGTTGTAATTGATTACCTCGTGGAGAAGTTGTTTAATGTCTTCCTGGCCTTTGTTATTGACTAAGTCCAGGTAAGACCGGAATATGGTAGCTATATCGGTGGATGACATTGTTAAAGAATGAAATTGGGGACAGAAAGGTGCGTATTGTTGTTGACTTATAAGGACGAACCTGACGCTCACGTCTATTTATAATCATAAACTGTTGCCCAAGTGCTTTAAAAGGTCCATTGTTGGGTTGGCGTAGATGCCCGTCGTTTCCATCATCGTTGTCAGATTGAACTTGATAGATCGGGGAGCTGAACGACACCGCCCGGGCCGAGAATGTATCTCGGTTGCTGATTGCTAGTTGCGGTTAGTAGACATCCAAGCTGACAGTTGTACGAGTCAGGCCATGTGTCTATTAGAATTGAAGCCAAGACCTTTAAGTTGTAACTGGCTAAACTTTTTTCATGCTGGCAATAATACTTGGGTTGCGCCCTCGTAATTGAGACTTCGCCGTCCTGAAATTTGATCCATTGACCCTAAAGATAGAGAGAGCTGCATTATGAAAGGGTTCGACGCCATCTGTCGCTTAGCATGTCGACCCGGTCACGATAGATGTGTGTATGAGAACGAAACACAGCTGTGGGGCTGGAAATAGAGTTGACGAGGTCACATTTGATGGAAAGTAACGGTACCCTGATGACGACCGAATCGTCTTCTCTGATCGCCGACCCAACAAGTAAGGCCCTCAAGAGATTGAACGAGGTTGTGTCCTACTAAAGCGGTAGGAAAATGTGAATCTTCTTGGAAAACTATCACTTGGGATTATGGGGCGTCGGACTGTAGACTGTCAGGAGATAAGCAACCAGTGGACACAGCAATCGCCTTCTTGTCGACCCGACTGACGGCTACAGCGTTCTCTTCAAGCCAACCAGCCCCCACTACATGTTCCCCATGTTCCCATATCAACAGTGCCCTAGGAAGGCGAGACCACCCGCACAGTCTCCTTGGGGCAGCCCTGACATCTGTGATGATGACAGGACGGACAGGAAACGTGGACGACACTTCCGAGAGGACCATTGATACATTGACACTACTCCCTGCCGTTAGTTCATAGCAGGCATACGGAAACATGTGCCTGCGGCAATGACGTACGCAGAACCAGACCTCTGATATGGTTACCTCCCGGGATGATGAC
The DNA here is from genome assembly GCA_025962755.1 of Colletotrichum tropicicola. NCBI lineage: Eukaryota > Fungi > Ascomycota > Sordariomycetes > Glomerellales > Glomerellaceae > Colletotrichum > Colletotrichum tropicicola. Next base: position 18,215 of record JAOWMA010000353.1, read on the forward strand.
CTTTTCCCGCCAGAGGTGCCGCCGCTAGAAGAGGAGCTCTTGCTCTGGCTACTACTCTTTGCCATGTTTTGCGTGACGCCGACTGGAACTAGGTCGTAGCTTTTGGGTTTGTCTTGTCGTTACGCTCGTTGGAGACAGCTTCTTCCGGTCGGGCAATCCGGTTGAAGATGCTGGATGATGATGATGATGATGATGAATTGATGATGCAAACAGTCTCTCAAAAATGACACCGGCTGGGCCTCGTACTGTTATCTTCCCTCTTATTGTCTTGTGGGATCGTTTCTTTTGACTTGCGGCTGCGGCCGTCGTGATCACAGTTCCTGGGAGGCAGTTCGATTCCAGCACGATAATCTCCTCGGCGTCAGACAGTCAGAGTATGTTGTCGGGGCCTAAAGTCTGCTCAGAAAGGCCGAGTCAGTGTGTTTAAAGAGTTGGACGTAGATTGGCCGGGTTTCGCAATTGGCAAGGCAAATTTCGACAGGTCAGTGAATCAAAAGATGCGCAGTCCTGCGGTAAAACATCATGAGAGACCTTTGAATGTAACATAGTAGTGGGCGGATGTTTCGGTCTTCGAGCCTCTCTCCCCAATGTTGATTGGAGGCATTTGGTCAGCTGAAATGATGCTGCGGGCTTGATTGGGTCTCAAACACATGACACATGCTTTCACAACAGACAGCGGCTAAATTAAACTGGCCAACTGGGAGTTGAAAAGTGCATGTTTTGATTGATATGTGACTGAGGAGCTGACAGACTGGGTGTGTGGAAGAGCCTCCGCAGTGGACGGAACGCTTTGTGGCGTTGTTACATCATGGCTCTTGGTAACATTGGTGTGATCATGGGGTAACCTTCTGGCCTGATTGATTCTGTGAGATGGCTTTTCGAGATTCGTGTTTCCGTGGTATTTGATCGTTATCAAGGAGAACGGTCATAATTGACATGTCGATTCGAAGAAAGGCATTTAGGGCATTGATTGGGAATCCTAGAATGCAGACACTCCTGGGATCGCGTCCAGAACCCGAGTTGCCAAAAGCCCAATGTTCTCTCTCATCTTCGTCATTCACGGATGGCGAGCCGTGAGTATCCCGGAGAAGCTCCAACGCTACTGGGTGATGATGAACCCATTTTTGAGAGAGCATTGTCCACTCGCCACGTGAGAGTCTGCGTGAAAAAGCCTCAACTCTAATCCATCCCATGTTGATCTGCCCAGCCAATAAGGGGATGAACAGGGCGTTTGACATCGCGAGCGTTTGGGAGCACCCGAGAGCGAACGGCGAGGTGGTGGCAACGGGGACCTACATGACTTTGAGCTTGACCTGCTTGGGCGAGGGAAGTGCGAACACGACAATGACTGCATCAGCTCGCCTTGCGATGGGCCGCGAGAGTTTCTTGCCGTAGTTTGGGCTCCCACGGAGTCATTGAAACGACATTCCTTATGTCAGCGCAAAGAATCATCAAGGGTCGCCCCCCTGTCAGTGTGTCAACTGGGGTCTCGCATGGAGGTTCCAGAAGGAGTGAAAATAACTCGGGACGATATCACGGCTTATCGGTATGCATCCGACAACGGTGGCACGGGGGACCTGGGGAGGACAACCGAGATTCGCTAAACTTGGAGCAAGATTCGGAGGTGCAGAGGGGCTCGTCTTGGCAGGCTTGGGACGACGCACGCATCGGGGTGTCTTGGAATGTCTCGTGATGCCAGCGAGGGGATGCCTGTTTTCAGTTGGGGCGTGGCGGAGAATCGCTCAATGTTGCGATGGTGTTGGGATGACTTGACGTGACAGGCGCGAGGACGATGCAACTCAGGATGTTTTGCGAAGGAGACGGCCCGGGGGAGAAAGAATCGTTCTGGTGGCCATTGGAAGGCTACCTGAGGCGGAAGGTACTGAGGTATCTAGGTACCTTTGGATGTTGCCGCCCAATCCCGTGAGGCTCAATCTAATCAGGCAGACGCACCTTAAAAATAAGGTGCCGGTCGAGGTGGGAAGGAGGAAGGGGGAAATCCAGCGCAACGCGTGAGCTCCTGCCGCCACTGGGTGCGTTGTCTCAGACAGAAGGGGCGCCAGTGACGTAGCACACACACACCGGAGGTTCTGATGGGAAAGTGCGTTGGAAGTTGGGTGGGGGCCAACTGACCGGAAAGCAGAAGGCGGGGCAGATTAGGTAAGTACCTAACCTGGTGTCTCTGGCTGGACCCGAAGGCGGTGGCCAACCTTGAACCGAAGGAAGGACGCGGTCCCACAATGTGGCCGTCACCGTCCAGACCCACCAGTAATAGCAGCCAGCAGAATGCACCGAGGAAGGAGCAGAGAAAAGGAAGACAAGAGGCCCCTCCCCGGGTCCTTCCCCCTCCTCTCCACTGCACTGCACTCCACTCCAACTCGTCGAGTCGAGAAAGAGCCCACCCGCCCCCTGCTCCTGCTGCCCGCGTCCCTTTTTTCCAGATGCACCAGCTCCACTCTCTGTCCTGGTCTTCCCGATTCCCGTCTGCTTCCTGACTCCAAACCCTCCGTCGCTCTGCGCTCTGCATCTCGTCGTCCCATGGAAGGCCCCGGACAGTTGCCATCGTCGTCTCGCTAGCTGCTGCCCCGACGAATCACCGCGCCCGGAAGAAAGCAGCGTGCCAACGGTTCTCTGTACCGAACATTCGACGCAACCCGCCTCGCCCTGCTTGTTCCCGGTCACCGGCCACCGATACCGACGAGACAGACAATCCCTAAGCCGAGAGCCCTGACGCCCGCCCTGGCTGCGACGTCGACGTTGCCGTGTGTGCCTGAGGGCGAGAAGTGAGACACGGCCACAGTGACAGCCCAGCAGCGTCAGAGTCGGTCGGTGGCTGCACTGCATGCACCGCGACCCGAGAGTGGAATTAAGGAATTCGCACCCCCGTCATGGTGATGCCACATGTAGCGACGGATCCATGTCTTTTTTCCTGCCGCCGCCGACTTTGACCACGCCGCCAACTCGCGCCCGTCTGCTGAGCTGAGACCCAACGCTACCCTGCGACCGCAAACCACCTTACCACAAACACCACACCACCCGCGCCCGATACAACACCACCCCAGACCGCCGAAGATACGGAAATCGTGCAGCCTGCCTGCCTGCCTGACAGCCAACACGGCCCTGAACCTGCGACTGCTCATCTTCTTGCCGACTTCACCGACTGTTCCCCTCTACGTCTCCATTCTGCGACCGGGGCCCGAGTCCTAGACCGTGTCTTTCGATAACCCGCCTTCAATCCCGAGTCACTCAAGAGCGGCAATTTTCCGATCGAACCCCGTTCAAAGCGCCCGCTGCACGACGACAGACACTGCTGCCGTCGACACTGCGAATAACGCCTACGAAATATCTACCGCCAATACGGCCGTCCGTCACTGTCTCCCGCCCCGACTGCTGCTCCAGCATGCTCCAATGGATCCTCCCGATCCCCTACCGCTCCGTATAACGAGGAGTGCCTCCTCCTCCTCGTCCCTCCACTTCAAGCCGCGCGACCGCAAACTCCATCTGCTGGTCGCCGCCACCGGCCCCCGCGACATATCATGGGCCCAGGCACTCGTCGTACGGCTCTCCAAGAGCTCCGCCATCGAGATGCGCGCAATCGTCGACGACGCTGTCCCGCGACTGAGCCAGACCGTCATCACCATGCAAAACCGTTCCATGAGCACGCCCCTCCCCCCAATGCGCGCCGCCGATGCCGACATCGACGATATCGAGTTTTACCGCCAGCAGGCCTTCGAGCTGGTCGAATGGGCAGACCTCATGGTCCTGGCCCCGATTGATGCGGACAACATTGCCAAGATGATGGCGGGCATGGCGGATACGTTCCTCCTCGAGGTGCTGAGGGGCTGGGATACGGCAAAGAAGATATTGCTCGTACCTGGAATGAGCACGCACATGTGGGAGAACCCGGTCACAAAACGGCAGCTCAACAAGATCAACAGCAAGTGGACTTGGATCCGTGCCATGACCCCCATCCTCTGGCATTACGACGGCTCCCCAAAGAACCCAAAGCGAATCGTCAACTGGAATGGCTTTAACGATGTCTTGGGCATTATCAAAAATCAGGCCGACTTACTCGGTCTCGGTCGGGACGTCGACGTCGTCACCCACCTCGGCTACCTCGCCTCTGGGGACCCGCGTGTCTACTCGAACTTGCCGCCCGAGATTTGGACCATCATCCTCGACTACGCCGGCGACTGGGAGCTAGCGCAGGCATTGGGGATCTTCACTAACTTGCCCATGCCGCATCCGTGGTCCTTGCAACCAAGAGATCCTCGCGATCCAATTACAGTATACAAACACGAACTAGAATGGCTGGTTCTCACTTGCGACTCGACTGCCATCTGCAAGAAGCTGCTCCAGTCACCGCCCAACCTACACGAACTCCCTGCACTTGTTGTCGGACTGCTCATCAAGTTCTCGCTCATCGACGTGCTCAAGTGGATGGAAGCCAACCGCCCCGACCTCTACTTCCAGGCCTTTGACGGCAATGTCCTGCCCACCAAGGCGTCGGCCTACTTTGGCCGCCCTGATGTTCTGGACTACTGGAAGGAGAGCCGATATTTCCGTGGCAAGCATCAGCAGTCGTACGACGCCGAGGCCGTCGATGGTGCTTCGAAGAACGGCTACATCCAGGTCCTCGACTGGTGGTGGCGTCACTCTGGCCTCCCTCTACGCTTCACCGAGGCGGCTCTCGAACAGGCTAGTGGGAAGGGACACCTTCTCGTGTTGGAGTGGTGGCGAGATGCAGCTGCCCAGGATGATCGTATCGTTCTGCGGCCCGGCAAGTCCTTGCTGTGGGCCGCCCAGCATGGCCAGGTTGACGTCATCCGGTGGTGGATGGCCTCGGGTATCCCCATCGCCAACGGTGATGGCGTAGCCAAGATCGCCTCAAGATGGGGCCAGGTCGACGTGCTCGAGCTTTGGAGGAAGCTCAAGGGCGACGACAAACTCGCTTTCGACGGCGAGGTTCTCGTGCAACCGACCATTCACCAGCACATTGGAGTGTTGGAATGGTGGAGGAAGTTTGCCTACGGTGAGCTCGATGGCATGGAGGGACGGAAACACCGCGTCGAATACCGAACGTGCGACGTCGAGGAAGCGCTCGAAGACAGCATCGGCGACCAGGAGCCGGTGCGCAGATGGTGGGCCAGCAACGGGCTCAACCTGGGCCTCCGCAACGTCGAATGGATGAGGGCCAGGTGTTTGTAAGAGGATTCTTAAGAACTTTTTCGGGAAACATTTCAAGGCGTAGGTAGCATTGCTTTTGGTAGCACTGTACTTGGCGCCCCCTTGCATCGACACCGGCACACAAAAAAGTATGGCGTTCCGGATCAGAGTTTGGTTATCTCGGCGTTGGCGAGCATGTGTGACGAACGTGAGGGTATTATTACATTCTTATTAGATTGATTGGTCATTATCAATTCATCTTGGCGTTGCACAAACACGGTCCAAAGTGAAACCCGCCCCTTTCGTCTACTCAAATCACCAATGGCCCAGCGGCCAACAATGCCGCAACCAGCACTGCGCCGTCCACACATCTCCCGGCCGCCGCACCAGCAGCCGTAGTTGATGGCGCAGCGCCCACCGTCACCACCGTAGTCCCTCTTGCCGTCGTCGGGGTAGACGTGGGACTCGTCGACGTCTCATCGTCGTCCTCTGTCGTCGACCTCGTAAACCGCGGCGAGTCGTCCGTCGTCGCCGCAGCCGTAGCCGTGGCCGTGGCCCTTCCCGTGGCCCGGATCGTCGTAGAACCAAGCAGCGCGGTCGAAGAAACATCGTCCCCGCCTCCGGGGTTCCTGCAACGCTTGTTCCCGGCGCACGTCTGCCCCGTGAAGCAGTAGTACGTCTCGCAGCAGACCTCCCCGGCGGGCATGCATCCCGTCCCGCACGGCGTCTGCCCGGCCGAGCACTTCTCGCCACCACCACCACCACCTCCTCCGCCGCCGCCGCCGCCGCCGCCGGTGCTGCACTTCTTATTCCCCGCGCACGTCTCGCCCGCATCGCAGTAGTACGTCGAGCAACACACCTGTCCGGCGGGCATACACCCGCTCCCGCACCTCGCCTTGCCGGGATCACACGTCCCTCCCCCGCCTCCGCCGCCGCCGGGTTTCGAACAGAACCCATCAGACGTGCACGACTCCCCGGCGTTGCAGTACCCGCCGTCGGAGCAGCACACCGTCCCGGGCGGGATGCAGAAGCCTTTGCAAGACACTTTCCCGGCGGCGCAGCCCGACGGCGGGCCGGAGCACGTCTTGCCCGTCTGGCAGCAGCCGCCGGGGACGCAGTATTTGCCGGCGTCGCAGTAGCCGCCGGTGCCGGTGGCGCAGCAGGAGCCGGCGAGGGGGATGCATTTCCCGTCGCACGTCTTTTCGTCCGGGTCGCAGGAGGCGGAGCCGGGGCCGGAGCCGGCGGCGGTTACGGCGCCGATGGAGAGGAGGGCGGAGCCGGCGCCGGGGAGGAGGAAGGCGTTTGGGGAGTGGGAGGAGGAGGAGGAGAGGGCGCCGTTGAGGGGGGACTGGGCTTCTGAGGCGAGGGTGAGGGGGAGGAGGAGGGCTAGGAGGAGGGATTTTGGGGGGTGCATTTTTGAGGGGGGAGGTCGGGTAAGGTATGCGTTGTTGGGCGTGGAGGAGGAGGAGGAGGAGGAGGAGGGCTTTGGGTGGAGAGATGGAGGTTGGTATAAGTAGATGGGCGGAGGGTGATGTTGACTTGTACGACGGGCAGGATGCCTTGAATGGAGACAATGTGAAAGACAAGCCTTTCCCGCCCTGGCCCCTTGCTTGAGCTGGACGCACAAGAATCGGCGTTAATTTCTCGACAATGCTTGACATGCGTGGTGTCAGGCGGGCTCATCTTTCAGCGACAAGATACGACGGACGAGGGAAATAAAGGCGCGCCTCGCGTTGCGGGGGTGCAAGACTAGCCCGGGAAGCTAAGATATGCAGGGCGGTTTGCCACGCTTTGTAGTGGTTGCGGCTCGTTTCCACATTGTGAGATGAGGGGATCATGAGCGACGAACTGTCTTGGTGGTGCTATTGCTGATGGAGGGGGGGACGATCCGGGGGAAGGGTCTCCGGTGCGGAGTTGACGGGGCGGCACTGCGGTTGGAGGAGGTCGGCGCGTGTTTTGCCGCGTATGACTGTACGTCGCCGGAGTATTTCCAAGCTTTTTACTCTCTGATCATCTTTTGAGGTTTGCTGTTTGTTTGCAGAGACTGATTCTTTTCGTGTTTGTCCCGACAACATTGCTGAACGAGATTTCAGTCCATCCACCAATATCACGATACGCCCTCAGCCAAACAGGGCGAACTGGGCTGTCCACCTTGAGTTCTGATGGACACGATGTAGCCCAGGCAGTCTCGAGAGGCGTCTGGGGATTTGCGAGCCCAACGGCGCCGGCGCGTGCGGCTGAGCCGGACGAACGAATGGTTTGCTGGCGACCTGCACCGTGGAGATGATGAGGCGTTCGCTAGCGTTGAGAGCTGCAGGATTGGGGCAGGGTAGTCGGCAGATACCCCTGGATAAAGAAGCGGGTTGATTGGACTCGGGCTGCTTTCCAAGTTGGTACCTATGTTGAGCTCGAGGGGATCGGCGATAATTCGAGGCGTTTGAGTCTGTCCTATGCTCGCGTCGTGTTAGTCCGTGGTAAGCGAGCTCTACCAGGTCTGCCCGCAGGACGGCTGGCTTGATGACGATGACCAGTGCGATCGGGCGAGTGGGCGACTCATGTCCAAGATCTAGAAGGCGTGTTCGGTCGAGGAATCTAAGGCAGCCCGCCAGGGTAGACGACAAGATTGACACCTAATCTCAGCCAAGATACAAGCCTGAAAGAAGATGCCATCTTTGATCAAAAGAAAGATCTAGAGAGCCAGTTGTCCTCTATTTAGAATTCAGAGACCCACTCTTAGAAACAAAAGTTTCTTCCCTCAGAGTCTTGTGAGTGAAGCCTACGATACCTTACTGACGGCTGGCAAACATTAAAACAACAGCCCAGAAACCGACAAAAAGACAATTCGACGTTGGCCTGATTCGAACAGACGCTCCCGAAGGAACAAGATTTCTAGTCTTGCGCATTAGACCACTCTGCCACAACGCCATTGACCCAGTGAACCCGCTTGTGAGCGGGGATGCTGGGATGGCTGCGTCCCGAGGCTCATGTTGTGGCGGTCTGGATCGACAGCGATGGCTCCAGTGCTCCACTGGGGAGCCTGGCAGCATGTCCTTGCAGGGTCCTCCCAGGAATTATCATGCTAGGAATATTCGATGGCGATGCTCCCTGTTAGTTTGTAGTTTCTTTGGCATGAATGATGTCTGGTTGAGGTTGGTAGACTTTGTCGAACATTGGAAGGCTTCGCCAGTTCCGACAACTTGACAAAACACGTGGGTGGGCTGGTACAGTAGCTTCACAGGCCACTCCAAAAGGTCCGAATCCTTCTCATTTGTTTCTTAATCCAAATAGTTAATTGAAGTGGCTTTGATCTGGTGTCATAACCATAATCCTTCCAATACTGACCTTTTTATGTCATTTATTTATTCCATGACCTCTAAATGAGACGTAGACTCCACGGTACTATCCTTGTCTTGCAGTTTGAAAGTATGTATTACTATGAATATTACTGTTAATCTGACCTGTGTGAACATTAGTCTTGATGGGTGATGATGTAAACTGAATTGATCCTCCTGGGTATAATCCCCTTAATCGCCTGCCATGCCCCTGTGGTGTATCATCAAAAGTCCCAAACTCCCCTCCTGCGCTGCAATGCTAAATGCCAAGTTTGGTGCTCAGCCAGTGTGCAAATTTGACTGACTTTTGGTCGACGAGCCTCCAGTGTATGTCCCCAACCCATACAGCCAGCAACATCGTAATGACGAACCCAACCGCCCAAGAGAACGGAAGTTCATGTCCAGCACGCTGCAGCCAGACAGTGACACCCTTCGTCAGGATGCACTTGCCGACGGCCCAGTGAACCAGGTACAAGCCGTAGCTGATCTCGCCGAGGTACAGTACCCAGCGTGCGTTGAGGCCGCGTTGCAGAATCGGCAGGTTCTCCAGCGCGCCAATCAGCGACACGGCCGCGATGGACTGGAAAAAGTTCCACGACTGGATGCCGAACGTAGGGATTCCAGCGAACCACGAGTATCCGTTGGCCAGGTAGCCGTTGCCGTCCACCGGGAACCCGCCCACGAAGAGCGCGAACACGAGGAGCAGCCATGATGCGACCTTGACGGCGATGCGCGCGTTGCCTTCCAGCGCCGGAAACTTCGCCCGCACGTGACGGGCGTCGGCGAAGAGCATTCCTGCGAGGAAGAGGCCCAGCTGCCATTGTCCGAGGTTGCAGAAGAGGTAGATCAGGAGCATGAGCACGCAGGGCATCCGCACCAGGGGCGATGCTCGTGCGAAGGCGAGGCAGCAGAGAAAGACGAGCAGAGACCCCTGGTACTCAGCGGCGAGGGTCCAGCCTTGAGGCAAGATGGTGTCCGTTCTACCTTGTGTGATGATGGTGACTAACGAGTTCCACACGTGAACGGCATAAGGCCAGAGACCCCCGGGCATTGCCGCCACGGGGTCGTTACGGCCAGGGACGTAGAACCACTCGAGCCGAATCAAGAGGTCGGTGCCGATGAGGACCGGCACGACCGGGATGAAGAGCCGGAACGGGCGGCGGAACACACTGGATGGGAGACCGCCAATGGCAGCCGAGCTCCCATCTCCGCCACTGTGTGATTTCTTCAAGGGACCATACGTGAGGGCGAAGCCGCTGATGACGAAGAAGATGGCGACCATGAAGACTCCGCAAGTCAGGAGACGGATGAAAGGTAGTTGGATAAAGTAGTATTCGGTCTCCACCTGGCCCCAGCCTCGACGGATGAAGATGTAGTACTGCAAATAGGATTGTCAGTCAAGTCTCGGAGACATCTGAATGGGTCACTTACGTCGTCGGTGTTGTGTTGAATGGCGACAATGAAGGACGCGATGCCGCGGAGGCCGTTGAGATAGGATGTTGCGCTGGCTTCACCGATCTTTGCGTTATCGTCGACATGCCCGCAGGCACGGGCGATGAACGACGGCATCAAGGCCCAGAAGAAACGTCCAGCGAAGCGGGCGGCGTCCCTGGGGTGCCAGCTGGTACAGCCGCGCCGCTCGCGGGGCACTGGCTTCTCTTCATCGCCGTCAAGCGACAGTTCTGATGTTGGCGAGCCCAGTTCCTCGTCTTGGAGTAGCCCGTACGTCTCGCTAGACTGGCCTCCGGCGAGCCAGTTGCGCATGTCGACGATGACACTCGGCTTGGTAGGCTCCGCCATGTTCGTGTGAGATGTGGGAGACACGAAGGGACAAACGATCCGTCTGCTAGGAAGATACTCTCGACTATGAAGTGTCCACCGAGTGCTACTCTTGGCTAAGAAAAAGAGCGCCTGCCTATATACATGGGCCCGAATGGATACAGCTCCAGAGGGAGGGCGGATTGATCGGAAGGCAAAGTACTGGAGTCGCATGATCCCTCCTGCAGCGCATTTCGGCCCGAGGCACATCGAAATTCAGCTCAACATCGTGCGCTCATGCACATCCAGTGATTCCAACCGTAAATCTGAAAGCGTCCCGAGATGCAAGGAAATATGATCGCAAACGGAGCAGACCCTCAGGTGGGCAGCCTCCAGCAACGCCGAATCAGTTGAAGATCTCCCCGTTATCAACGGCACAGAGCCTCCATGAGCGACTTTCTCCAGCAAACCCGCGCAAAGGTTTCGACCGGAATCGTAGTCATGACGGTTCAGGAATAAAATACAAGTAAGTGTGGCCGCGCTAACGATGGACATGTCTCGGTGTCGAGATCGAACCCGGCCCGGATTGCTGTCAGCGCGAGCCATATTCACCTCCAAGACAACATAATGGCATCCGAGACTCGGAACTTCTCTTCCGCGTGAGACCTAGAGAGCGGCTGATCTCATTGTCTCTCGCTTACGACCTCCACGATCTAGATCCGTTCTCCAGCTCGGCCCGCACAGGGCCTGCTCGGGACCCACGTTGTCTCAACTGGCATTATCCTCTTCCGTGCTTCGCGACGAATACGCTCATCATGACCTAACTGACCCCTCCCTAGGTGTAGATTGTCCCTCAAAGACATTCGCCCGTAACGATCTGGCCGCCCTACCCAGCAGAATCCGTCCGTCCCTAGGCGTTGTGGCTGCCTCTGCAGAGTCTTGGCTGAGTTGGAAACTCGCAAACAGCGAATGCGAGATGTCCGAAAGCCCGCGCCAAGCTGCCAGGGGGCTCAACATGTCTTTTGGCTCATTAGCAGTGTGCAAGAAGAGACGAGGTCATTCCAGAGGCGATCAGACGAACGGGGGAACCCAGGCAAGGAGAGGGGAAGTCCAACCGACAGGGCGATTTGGGGTCCGAAAATAAGCGGCGAACCCATGTTCGTCCTCCACTCGTCACTGTCGTCTCTTCTTGACACCCGTGAATCTTGAGGCTGCGTTTTTTGGGGTGACCCGGCTCCCGAGGTGGTCTCCCGCAGATATCAAACGTCGCTAGATTTATTTTTGTCTTTATTCTTAATCTGATGGCTGATGGGTCCTTTGGTACCTACACATTGTACGACTCGTTTCTCCTCCTCAGCTGGACTGCCAGCTAGTCATAGCCGGCCAAATTCTCGGCCAGGTAGCACGCGCAAGAATGCTGCTTCGAGCCAGAGCTCAGTAGAGGCACAGACTGGCTTCCTCGTAGCAGTGCTTTTGTGGAAATCTATCCAAGACATCCGGTAAACGGCCACCAAGGGTTATGTCAAAACCAGCCCCCTAGTCTACGACCTGGCGTGCTGGGGTTGTATTCGAATAGTGCACCCATCTCACCGAGACCCGACTGCCAAGACCGACAAGTCGACGCGATTCCGAAAGCTTGGCCAACTTGTCAACGCAGGCCATTCAAGGCTGGGCAGTTCCAGCCTACTACTCTGACGATCTTGGCGGGGTATTCACGTGGCGCTTCTTACAACGTCGACTATGATGCAACCTGATGCGACTCTGGGCATGGTGATCCGGCAGACCAAGTCGAAAGTGTCGACTAAAGCTTCCCCTAGCATTTAACCGGCAATACTGCTAAGATCTCAACTTAGCACGGGGTCTTCAGGCCCTGGCCTTGGACCAGACTCGGAGACTGCGCCAGACAGTGCCTCGGACAAGAACGTAGAGAAACACATCTTCTTTCCCTCTGAGCGCAACGTGTATTGAGGCTATTAACACTTTTGCCTCGTGAAACGGCCAGGGTTCCGGGTTACCCCGTCCGATTGGGTGCCAGCCATGGTTGATGTGCGACCAGCCCCTACCCCAGGCAATTCGAAACGATTGAGCTGTCAGACACCTTGACATAAAGAGTGTCGCTAAAACCTGCCACAAAACGTTGCACTTATTAATAGAATATCCCCGAATTTTCTCCCCAAAAACAGCTTCATCCAGGGACACCAATGAGGGAACGTTGAGTTTTCAATGTCTGATGAGGCTTTAGGGCCTTAATCTTGGCTAAAACATGGCCTCATCAACAATCTTCTTGACGAGAATGAGACGAAGCTGTCACATCATGACAGCGCTTGGCTTGACATTGAGATGAGGGGCAGGAGACCTCAATTGGCATCGAGTAGATAAAAATGGCGATGGATTACCCATCACTGACTGTTTCCTTCAGAGAGCCTTCAGCCATCTTGCGCCTTTGTCCTTGCGTCGTTTGATTCGTTTCGTTCGAGCGCGGGACGCCGACTGTTGTAATTCACTCAGTTGTAAACCGAGAGTCTTCTACATTCACCCCAACCCCAATATGCCTATTCAACCCCGACCAGCCCGCTCAAAGCTGCTCAGCTCAAGGCTCTACATCATCGCCTTCTTCTTCTTCTCGCTCATTGCTCTTGCATCCGCAGACGATGACGATGCAACCTCCACACCTGCACAACAGAGCGCACCCGTCGTGGACCAGGCCACTGGCCTGTCTATGGAACGCTTCTTCGGCGCCCGCACACAATTCGCCTTTGCCATGGCCTTGCCCGAACAAGCCTCGGGCTCCTTCATCGGCCAGCTCTCTTTCCCTTTGGTCAACGGTGCGGGATGGGGTGCCATGGGCCTCACCGGGGACATGGAGGGAAACTTCTTCCTGGCCGTGTGGCCCGATGGTCAAGGCAGCGTCACGGCCACTTTTCGACAGGGCACCAACGAGGATAACCCGCCCGAGGTGAAGGGTAACTTTGCAGTTCGACCCATTGCCGAGGGTGTTGCCGTCAACGCTACATCACTCACTTACACCTTTCTGTGCGAGAACTGTCTCGACGCCACACTGGGACTGGGACCGGAGGCGACGAATGCGAATGCGGTGATGGGATGGGCGTTGTCTGAGCGAGCTGTCAGGAACCCAGGGAATCCCGGGGCAGCTCTTAGGTTTCATGAGCGAGGATTTGGCCCCTTTACTGCCAGGCTCGGGAATGCCAAGCCTTCCCAGTTTGATGCTGTGGCGGCCACGGCGGGGCAGCCGGTAGCAGGGTCTAACAGGGCTGTGGCTGTCACACCAAATGCTTTTAGAGATGGGGGTGGTGATGACGATGATGAGCGCGAGGGGGGCGGACGGAATGCTGGTGGTGGAGGAGGGGGTGGTGGCGGCGGCGGCGGCGGAAGAGAAAAAGAAGACGACGACGACTGATAGAATAGCCCTGGTATATGTAGTCTGTCGCTTGAGAAGTATACGTCGACTCGATTCAATTCCTACTTAAACCGGCGCCTGGGGATGTAAATATTTCAAATAATTCACGATCTCGGGCAGTAAGGAGCAATAGTCATGTTTAAACACTGCCTGACCACTTCCTTAATTGCACTGACTAACTACAAGGTAGCTAGAGAGTACTAACGTATTGATGACTGTATGTTGTAGGTCATAATGATAAGAGGACAATGAGACTATAATAGTCGTTGGAGTCGCAAGCCCTGTTGACTTGTCTTTGACGTTTACCTTTGGGAGGGAAATGGACCAGAGTGCGGTCTTGGCAACTGAAACCCCCATATTTCGACACCAAATCGAAGATGAAAGCATCGGGATACAGTGGACAAAGCTCTGCCCGCCAGAGTTACTACCTTAGGTCCTCCAAGTTAGTCTTAATGCGACGCTGCAAGTTGTGCTGAACTACTAAGCTTCATCATTCTGTGCCAATACGTAGCATGGAGTGGGGAGTTGAAGTGCCCTAGCAATACAGCTGGGACGCAGCTTGCGAGTTCCGGGCCGTCCCGTTTCTCACTCATTTCTCCTTGCTTCTAAACTACTTGTGCTCTGTCTAGCCGGAAGCAATGAATTTTGCCGTCGGAATGCTTCCCGGACAGGCGAAATTCTAACTATTATGACAAGCATCTTCTTAAGCGACGGAATCCTTCCCGGGGGCGGATGTCGTGGGGACTGCAATCGACCGGGGCTCAGATGTGCACGAGTACATAATGCTCGGCCAAGGAGTAAAACACCATGTTTCCTGGCACCTTCCGGTTCGATTGCAATTGCAACATGATCGGCTCCTCATTGTCAGCTCTTATACTAAGTGCGGGCGTCTTCGCCGACGCCCGCCCTGCTCCATCAGCTGTTGTGGACGCCGGTGTTGTAATTGGCACCACCACGACCTTGCCATCATCGACCGTGGTGGTGAACAAATTTCTCGGCATACCTTATGCACAGCCTCCAATCGATCAAAGGCGATTCCTTCCACCGGCACCGATATCCACATTCACAGAGAGCCCTTTGAAAGCTACCGCATGGGGAAGCAAATGCTTGGACTACACCACCGGTAAGACGGACGTTCATCATTTCTAGGACAATCTCGTGGACTCCTTGATTAACGGAAACTAATACAGATGACGATGGTATTCCCGAGAGTGAAGATTGCTTGTTTGTGAACGTTTGTGCCCCGGCCCGTGGGGCGTGTTCGCCTGCCGGGCGGCCGGTCCTGTTGTGGATCCACGGCGGATGGCTCCGGACCGGTACGGCAAGCCAACCCATGTTTGACGGTACTGGCTTCGCCTCTGAACACGGCCTGGTCGTTGTCACATTCAACTACCGTCTTAATGGTACATCTGACGCATCCCTGACCCCATCCTTGGTGCGTGTTACTGACTTCATCGTCTAGTGTTTGGCTTTCCCAACTCGCCCCAACTTCCTCTTGAGGAACAAAACCTGGGCTTCCTTGACCGGCGCCTGGCGATAGACTGGGTGCAGACCAATATCCGTGCCTTTGGAGGAGACCCTTCCAAGGTTACCATCGCGGGTGAATCGTCTGGAGGGGGATCTGTCGACCGTCTCCTCACCACCTTGCACTCCAACCCACCGTTTCGCGCCGCAGCGTGCTCCAGTGGCCAATCGACAGTCAGCGCCATCGGGCGAGACGCCGGCCCGGTCTCATGGGCAGCACTTTCTTCTCTCCTTGGCTGCTCTGGGGACGATGAGATTTCGTGCGTACGTGCCGTTGATGGGAAAGTTGTTCGGGACGCGATCGTTGCCAGTGGCCTCGATTTTACCCCTGTTAATGATAACGTAACGCAGATGGAGCTTCCGTATCTGCCCGCCCGCGCAGCAGGAGGTGTCAGCCCTGTACCGCTCTTGATCGGCACAACGGGACAAGAAGGGACTTTCTTGGCTATTCAATATGGTGTCAACGTGTCGACCGTTACGGAGGCGGAGCTGGTTCAATTAATCGGCCTCTTCACCGGCGGCGACTCTCAGGTCTCTGAGGCCGTGATGCAGGTCGTCCGCCTCATTCAGTACACTACCGGTGTTCCGATCTTTTATGCGGCCGCGCAGGTTTTCACTGAGCTTATCTACCAATGCGTAAGCAATTCTTATCTACCTTATACATGTATCATCCATCAACCTACCGTCTTTGATTACTGACAAACTTCATGCCGGTATCTAGCCCGCCTTCCTTGTGTCGCGGACTTCGGCGCAAAGCCAAATTCCAACCTGGAGATATTTATACAACGCCTCCCAACATGGGCAGGCAGGGTTACACTTCAGAAGAGCTCGGTGCAGTGCACGGCTCCGATACATCGATGATTTGGGGAACGTATCCACGAGAAGGAGCCACGGCGCAGCAAGCCGAGCTAAGCCAGTACCTACAGGAGGCTTGGGCAAGCTTTGTGAAACACCCAGACGGCAAAGGGCCTGGTTGGGAGAAGGTCAGCCTCGAGGGTGACAATATTGCTTGTGTTGGCTGTGGCAGGAGCATCGAACGCGTCATGCTGGACACAGCTGATATAGACGGTCGATGTACCCTTTACGAGCCGTTCTTTGGCCCGGTTAAGACGCCGTTTGTGAGGGCTTAGTTTGCTCGAGTCGACTTGCTTCAATTCAGTCGCGTCGGCCGTCTCAATGCATTTGCCGCTGTTGGAATAGTGGCTCGTCAGGGAAGGCCCGCAGCTGCCGCGGGTCTCCCTGGGTCGTAGGCTCCTAACCTTCCCTCCTACATTTTCAATCCAGCATTTTATATATATTTACTGATTGCCCCGACCGTTGCCATTATGGGGCCTTGTGGCAGATAATAGTATTCTGACAGCCGTTCTGTTGAAGATCACTTGTTTACTCAGGTCACACTCAATCGCTCGAGATCCCTGGAATGTGAGCCTTCCCAATCATTCACAGTCTTCCGCCTTGGGTATGAACACGCAACTTACTGTAAGTATACAAAGTGCTCTGAATGTCGTTTGAGTCGTCATGATGCGTCCATTTGAGGCAGGCTGCAGCCCGATGTTGGCCCAGTACCTAGGGAGGCCTCCTCCAAAATCAGGCTGCAGCTGAAAACTACTAGTTGTCAAGAGAAGATGCATTGTGGCAATGCTTTGTGCTCAGCAGCACAGCCCCAGTGACAAGGCTGCGCAGTGTTGGGGCAGATAAATAATTTCCAATCGCCTTGCCGTGACCTGTGAGACTTGTATCTTCATCAATCGTTCGGCGAGTTGATTCCCAAACTAATTCTTATGCAGCATGATCACACCATCCAGTGAGCGGGGCCAAAGCCCGAATATAGATCTTCCTCTGTTGGGAGTAGGCCACTCAGTTCGAGTCACAGGAGGTGTCAGCCAACACCCAGTCACGGACCCAGATTTCCAAGTATTCATCGACCCTTCACTGCCAAACTTCCAAAGTCGATCATTCTAGAAGAACAACGTGGACACTTTACCGGACTTCATTGACGACCAGATCGCCCGATTGCATGGCGCCGTGATGATGTAAGTGTCCTTTTCTGGACCTGGACTTTCTGAGTTCATATTTTATACAAGTCACTGACTACGACCAGCATTCTCGAGTCTTAGGAGTCTTGGGCTCAAAAGGCATTGCAAAAGGCAGTACCATCGATTCCCCCGAGACTTCTGGATGAGTTGAACGATGGGCTGAGGCTGGCAATGCTTCCTACTTTCGACAATGATACCAAAGGTGAAAAAATTGTGGACAGGCAATTTTTGAAAGCGACCGTGCTAAAACTCCAGCACAGAAAGCTGCTGCGTCACTGAGCACGTTGATATTGCTGCAGCTAGTGAACCTCGTGCACATGGCTCCCTGCGGATTGGCGAGTGGGAGGCCCAAAAAAACACAGTATGTTACACAGCTTACCTCTGGGTAAGTTCGTCGTAACTAACAGACTACTTCGTGAAAGGTAGCCACCTGGACGAGAGACCAGGGTGCATTTGGCCGGTACCCCGAAAGAGCAGTCATGATGATTATGGGCAGACCTATAAGGATGCCACTTTGTCGAAGGCTGGAGGAGCACTATACCTCACGTGGATCACAGAGATGGGAAAGACTTAGCCAATGCCCTCACTGGCTGTTTTTGGATCTCTTCTACGTGTTCACCAACTGGGACAGCACTCTAGAGATATCACGACTTAATTTGGAACCCAAAGAACATGTGAGTAACCCAACTCGAATGTTTCCCGGCTTTAAGAAAGACGATTATACGGATTCGTAATGTTCGCTCTATGACGCTTGTTGCTGACTGCAAAAGCAACTTTTCAACGTTGCTTCCAACTATCGAATACCCATCATCCGTCAGACGCGCGAGCTCCATCGAGATACTTCAACAACTCTAGAGCTTTTGGAAATAGTTCGACTGCACAAAGCTTCGATTCGACAGTTTAGAGGTGGACTTCTGAGCGTAGAACAGGAAGCTGCGTCCCTGCAGTTGCTCCAACAGAGGTTGGATTATGTCGAACAATTACTTGAGTATCATGCAATGACGTTTCAGATGGTTCTGAAACAACAAAGAAATCTGCTGAGCTTGGTGAGTACAACAACGGCTGTGGGGATTCAAATCGACTGCAACATTTGCAAAAATGTCCAGGAAATTGATCCCTAGAGTAAAGCTGACATTTGAACTTGCATTAAAGGTCTTCAACATCGAGACGGTTACCCAAGGCCAAGCCGTCGCCCGGCTGAATGCACTTGCGTTCATCTTCTTGCCTCTATCATTCGTAGCTGTAAGTCAATTTTTATCGAGCGTCAAGCATTCGCTCGTGGTTGACTTGGTTCCAGGGAATATTTGGTATCACTACCATGGAAACACCCGCAAAATGGTACCCAGTGGCTGCTCTACCAACCCTCATGTTGACGATTACGGCGGCGTACACCCTAAATCGGATTTTGACTTCGCCGGAAAAACTTCAGCAGGCTTCACATAGCACTGTTAACCAGCAACATGGGGGAAATGCCGTTCTGAGCCGTAGGCGCCTGCTCAAAATCTTTCGACGCCGCGAAATATTGGATCTGGAAAGCAGGTCAAGACGGAATCAACCAAGAACGAACGCATCTAAACATGACACTGGAATTGAAAATTCGACTGTCGTAACTAACAACTATGACACTACCACGCCAAGCAAGCAACCACAGAAGCTCTGCACATGCGGAAAACCCTCGACGGATGCTTCACCACATGCAACGAGAACGTGCGACTGCAGCTTGTTTTCAGGACCGCACCCACAACCCGAAAGGTCTGCACGTTATTTGACTAGTTCCAACGTGGCTCTAAGCTTCCGCGCCAAGGGAGTGGCAAGGGTCGATAGTGGGCATTTGAGTCCGGACATGTTTATAGACGGTGCGATGGGGCCGCTTCACTCTCCCAGCGGCTCGCTTAGACATCGTTGACGCGCGGCTGAGGGCTTGAATATTCCATAGTCGATCTATCCCCGCAAATGAACCATGTAATTTCGTCTCTCAATATAAAATCAGTAAAAATGGCCCTGGACTTCATCTACAGAGCACACAGAGCATACGCGAGCATTGAGAGGCTCGACAGAGTTTGCGAGGTGGTTACGGCAAACAGAAGGAATCTCCATTAGGCTGTAACCGCGGCAATATCATCGAGATGGATGTCAGCGTTGATTTGAGAGACGGTCCTACTTATCGTAAACAGAATGGGTTGCAGATTCGTCATGCACCTAGGTGCCAATGCGTCACACACTGCCGCGACGCAGGTTGATTCGGGGATTTAGGAGGCTTCGCAGCACACATATTCTTCAACCAATATTTCCTCCGTGAAGAAACAGCGAATCGACGCCAGGCGGCTAAATTCTGACATGCAGCGGAGCGACGTTGCGTCTCGGCTGCAGGTTCCCTTCATCCCTGCCTCACCCTTTCTTTCACCCTCCCACTCGGTCGGCCTTGATGCCCCGAAGGGGGCAGTGAACCCTGCTAGAGGTATCATGCCGAGGGAGTGATTACCAGTCGAAGCGTTCCAAGCTGTGCGGCGGACTGCGGCACAGACAGCAGAGCCATAGAACGGCCGCCGGTCGTACTCGAGCCACTAATCAGCCGCCGGCATGTGCCTCGATCGGCAGAACCGGATTTGCCATGTCAAAAGAACATGTACTAACGGATCATAGCATGTTCGCTTCAATCCTGCATACGTATTCATAGCTGAGGAGAGGGGTAATGGTATAAAGGCCTGCAGTCGCTCAGATAGACAGCCCATCATGTGAATGTCTCAAGATGTTTGCAAAGCGTGTGTCAATCAAACGACAGCCTGAAATTGTGGATGATTAATCGAACATTCAGACAAAATATCACTCGAATTATCAACTGGTCAGACTGGCGGCGCTCGAAACGAGATTAACAGTCACTAGTGACGTCGCCTATCCGCAGAGCAGTTGGGTGCATTTTCCATCCGGACGAGCCTTTCCAACGTACACTTCTCCTCCTCAACAATGGCTGCGCCTACCACTACGTCAGAGGATGCCGCCACGTCTGCATCGCGCACAACGAGGGTTCCGGACGCTATTATCGAGGCGGACGACGTAAATACAGCCTTTCTTGACTACAAAGTTTATCGCGGCAGTTTCTAACTACGGCGCCCTCAGTTCACCGATCATGACTCTTTATGGGCCGAGGTGTGTTCTTCCTCCACGTTTTCCAGTGGACTCGTACTAAGATTTATGACAGAGCCTCGCGTCGTCACGCACTAGTGTTTCCGAGTCAATTCTTCAATACAGGATAGAGAACGGTCGAACCTATCACAAGTACAAGGATGGGAGTAAGCCTAGATAGGTACTCCAACAGGACGTGTTGCAGACTCTAAAAAGTATACAGAATACTACATGCCCAATGATGCGAGAGAAAACGACCGCCTTGGTACGGGCATTCCTTCAACCCACTATTTTGACCCTCGTGGCTAAGACCGTGTTCGAACAGATGTTCAGCACAACATGTTCCTTCTGACCTTTGATGGGTATCTTGGGACTGCCCCACCGAATGCGTTGGATGCTCAAGTGGGCCGCGTTCTAGATTTGGGCACAGGAACCGGCATTTGGGCTATAGAGTACGGCGAGACGCATCCAGAATCTGAGGTAATCCTAGTACTTGGTTTGGTCTCTTGCTTTCGGGCCTCCACTTACCACTACGCTAGGTCTTGGGTATGGATCTCTCACCTATTCAACCCGAATTGTAAGATACGACAATACCCGGAAGGATCCCAGTTTCTAGCTTCTATGCACATGACTCACACACCATAGCACACCTCCAAATGTTCAGTTCGAGATTGATGACCTCGAGGAGGAATGGACGTACTCGAGACCCTTTGACTATATCCATAGTCGGATGATGACTTCATGCGTCGGAGACTGGACAGTGTATATCAAGAAGTGCTTTGAGTAAGTTCTATTAACCCCACGTTGAAGTGCTGTCTTATAACTCGGCACTTAGTCATCTTAATCGGAACGGGTATCTGGAGCTGAACGAGATTGATCTCACTCCCGGATGTGATGATGGCACGCTAGCAGCTGACTCTGCACTTCGAAGATGTATCCAGTTATGGGGTGAAGCTGCAGCAATGTTTGGGCGTCCATTCCAAGATATCCAGTCATTAAAGGACGTATTAGTTGAGGTAGGGTTTGTGGATGTGCACGTACAGAGATTCAAATGGCCAAGTAACCCATGGCCTAAGGACGATAAGCACAGAGAGCTTGGTTACTGGAACCATGACAATTTTTCGTCGGGGATTGAGGGGTTCATTATGGCCCCTTTCACGAGAGCTCATGGTTGGTCCAAGGAGGAGGTGACGGTCTTCGCAATGCAAGTGCGAAAGGAACTGAAGAATCCACTCATTCACAACTATTCCTCCATGTAAGTCATATCTTCTGTCGAAGCAATATTCTCTGCTGACATCATACAGCTGGTCGATTTATGGAAGAAAACCATGAGATCCCTCCGCGTCAAGTAATTGACCTTCGATTTGTTTTCATCTTAATAGTCGCGATGACGCGTCCGCTTCGTAGCAACGTATCTTTCAGATAGCAACCCAAGTTTTTGACCCCCTACCGGACGTATACGTCGGACGTGCAGCATATGTGTCTTTCGGGGCTTCTTCAACCCGAACCTCGACCTCAACCTGCTTGTGTATCCCAGAATCTCTGTTGCCCATGTCTCTCAACTCTTGCGCAACGTCATTCTCACTGTGGCTATCATGGTCATCGACACCACTTCCATCGCGCATATATCCCCCCTTGTTCCTAGAAACACTCGACCAAGCTCCCGGTTTTGACCTCATACCACCACCAGTGTTTGATCGGCCGTCTTTCCCATAGCTGTCAAGCTTGCTGCGGAAACCCATCTTGTAGGATATGATTCGAAGGAGAGGCTGTAACGCGGGAAAAGAGGCCACCCATAGGCCAATGTGCCCTTCGAGATCGGTCCAAACGCCAATTGTCGACATGTTGAAAGTCCTGTCTCGTTCATGTCAGCTAAAATCGCAAGTCTGGGACTTTTGCCATCTATTGGGCTTATGGGTATACCAACGGGTCAGCTAGGAAGAGCAGTGTCTTCAACATAACAAGCCTGATACAGCCAGTGACGATGACGAATATCCCCACACTGAATACTAGGATAACTTGGAATGTTCTTTTTGTGAGCAGCATTTTAGTATACACAACCCAAATTGGCAGGGCCATGAGAGCCAGATCGAGGATCAAACCCATGATCTGGTGTGCCACCATCATATTGTTCTCGGACTCTGGCGGGACGCAGTTTAACCCAGGGTAGAACGGTGGCTTCCAAATATCACTACTCATCGGGATTTGTTAGTGACCTTCTACCGATCTAGTGGGTTGAGAACATGGACTGTGATTTGGTCTCCGACGTACGCGACTGGACTGCATTCGGTCAGTCTGTAGATGAAGCATCCGACTGTCTGTGACATAACGAAGAATCCGGTGCTATACACAAGGACCAAGTAGATTTCTGGGCCGGCAAAATTAGGAATACTACACGAAGCCTTTCGGAGTGGGACCAACTCGTACTGTCTTGACTCAACCGGGGCAGGAACGCCAGGATAGACAGTCTCATCAGGCCCGTCCCAAGGAAGTAAATCAAAACCTGGGTAACGATGGACTGCGAAGATTCAACGTCAGTGAGTCGGCAGCGAGAACTTGACGGAATCCACTTAACTCAAACCACACCGCCAAACTCTCGTTTGGGACGTACCGGACATGAGCTCCACTGCCATACTGAACGACTGCAATATGATTCAGCGTAATTAAACCTCAATGCCGTAGTAAAGACTTACGTCGAATATCCATGGCAGACAGAGCGACCACCAGACCCTTTTTTGTCAGCAGGATGACCGTTTGAGACTAGAACAGTTGACTTACAAACGCAAGAAACGCTAGGAGATCGTCCCACCCCAAGGCTTTCGACATGAAAGCGTGCACGAACGTAGAGCCTAGTGGTCACAACCACCTTGGTACCGAATCAGCGCGATGTTGAGATGAAGTGTTTCCTCACCGGCATAGCCCGGCGAGTCCTTGAAATGGACACCTTCAACTGCCATGTCGTCCGGCATGATGGTCAAAAATGCTGCTTGCAAAGGGCAAACATAGAACACAAAAGTTGAAGAAAGATGGAAAGTGAGGGAAAAGAGAGGGAGGTCCGTGCAAAATCGTTGTCAGATACAGCAGGTGACCCACGAAGAAGTAAGAGATGCTCTGCTTGAGCCTTTCCCCTGCACAGAGATTGGGAGATTACGTTGCAAAGCTGATCATGCCTGGAACGGAAAGACGTCCGATAAATTGACGGCTTCTTCGCAGCAGCCAGCTCATGTGCGAAAGAAGAAACCATGAATTCACAAGTATTTCCACAGTGTTGGTTGTGATAGAGCCCTTGTCTTGTCCATTTCAGGGGTGATCTGTTGGAACCGGGAGGAAGTTGATCAGGTTGTGAGCTAGAGTTTGTGACCGATGGTTCTGATACATTGCCTACTTGTTTCTCGTCTAAAGTTATCGATCATGCCACCTGATCCCCGATCTGGGTACTCAATGTTGCGGGATGTTCTTGACTTCCAAGGGTCCATATCTTGCAATTCTTAAGGTACGTGACAAAGGACAGCCCCTTCCAACAAAGTGATGTGTGTTAGAAGAAGTTCCTCACTGTTCGGCCAATTTCAACAGAACCTAGAAAGTAATCAATGTAATCAGGCTGCATACCCAGAGATCATAGTCCACACTTAATGTTAACTTTTCCTGCAATCGTGAATCCGCGATCGGAGTCGGAGCCCGGCTCCCCGGCCGCAAACTAACCGCAGGCCCTGTGCAGCGACTTGCGAAGTTCTGTTGGCTCTAAATCTTGGCAAGTTGAACGCCAGGAAATCATGCTTTTGGCCACGACGAGGCATTTACTGGTTGCGGGGGCTGCCCGGTCTGTTCCCCCGGGCGGAGATGAAAACCCTGAAGTCGTTCACTGCTCCGATCCTGGTAGCTTTCGAGACACGAAGTTTTCATTCGTGTGATGAACAGACATTGGAAAAGTCTAGCCTCCCACTCGGCTCTTGGCAAAGAAGTCCTATTCGCAAGTCATACCATTCGCGGTTCTCGGGTTCAAGATACTTGGTCTTACGACAAATCTGTAGAGGGGCTCCAATACATACCCGGGAGGCTACGAACCCTTGCCATACCTCGATGCCACTCTATCAAATGTTCGTTAAGAAGCAACCAGAAAAGAAATACATAGCATCGAGACCGAGAATTGTTAGGGTGATCTTGTCCCAGGCATAATGGATGAAAGAAGATTAGACAGATCGCTGCTGTATTTCGTCAGCTTTTCCAATACTCTATCAGGAACTCCAAACGAATTGATGGGACCTCTTAATCACCACTTGAACAACCCTACGACTTCATGTTACATGATCACTCTGAGGCTGAATTTGACTCTGTCGTATTTCAGTACCAACGATCGGTCAAACAGCTGCTCTCCACGATTAAACCCGTGCCATGCCCGTCTCGGCACCAACTTCTCCTCGCCCCATCGAGATGAAGGGTTCCATCAGTCTCCGCAATGTCAGGTCGACCGACTTGCAATCCCCTGACGGGCGTGGTTGGCTGACAACATGGATCCAGCTACAGGGACAAGGTCGACCTTTTTTCAACGCCGCACGCTAAGGCAGGGGCCCAGCTTCCGGCTGCATCCGGCGCCCAGATTTTATTGTTGATAGCTGAGTGAAAAGTTTTCATCTCTGAATGTCGACGAACTGAGAAGCCAAATCGGAGTCATGTCATGAATGTTGTAATCAAACACTACGGTATCCATTGAGTACTTAGCCCACTGTCCATTTCATCTGAGGTGAACTCATTTCTCTGCCTGTGGGCAGAAACCGACCCCAAGGGTCTGGTGGGAAACACCTGAGAACAAGGGTCAGAAGATTGGACCGTTGAGTGACAGGCATCAGGAGCGGGCCCCCCTGGGACCTCCACTCGTCGAGGGATCAGACCAGACTCCATCACGAATGTTTGCTATCATGCATGGTGGTTTTCAGGACAATTGTCAGCCAACGTGCATGTCGCAGATTTTCAGCTTCTCAAAGTGGTAAGCAAGCCGCTGGCCAAGGTCCGAGGTCAAGGCGACCAGAAGCAGATCTGATGCAGCTGGGGTCTAGAGGTCGGGCTGCCTAGACGAATGCAACCTGGTGTTGTTGTTCACTGTTAGCGGCCGCTGAACAGTCTTTGTTGGTCCTCGTTGTATATATCCAACGAAACTCGCCCGATGAAGTGAGGGCATCAGTCACGGACAACATCCGGTGACAACTTGACATTGCCCCAAGAGCTTCGTGCGACGGTGTTAAGCCTGACGATTGTTTCACTTCCGCTTCGCCATCCATCCCTATGTCATCATGAAATCCCTAGCACTCTTTGCTTGGGGTGCTCTCGCGCTTGCGAGTAGCGTCACCGCCGCTCCCTCCAATCATACGCAACCAAGCTGCTGCAAGAACCCCATGATCAGACACGAATGGCGACAGCTCTCCCTCGAACAAAGGCTAGATTACATTGGGGCCATCAAGTGCCTCATGTCTCTACCTTCCGAGGGCAATGACCTGTGGCTGGGTGCAAAGTCTCGGTACGACGACTTTCAAGGCCTGCATATCCTCGTAACAGAGCAAGTACACTTCAATGTAAGTCTTCGCTACTTGCACGCCAGGATGCTATTGAGTGCTGACTTGCTCTAAGGGACCCTTTCTACCGTAAGCATCGATATAATTGGGTAATGATACCTCTGAGTTTAGGGCTAATGGGTTGTAGTTGGCACCGCTGGATGCTGGCCCTCTTCGAGTCGGAGCTTCAAAGCAAGTGCTCGTACAGGGGCACCCTGCCGTACTGGGACATTAGTCTCGACAACACACCCGAGGGCTTCGTAAACTCGCCCATCTTTGACAATACCTATGGGCTAGGCGGGAATGGGCCATATGTCGAAGATCTTAGCGACGAGGAAGAATTCCCTAGCAAGACACCGACCGAGATCCCCGGTAGAACTGGCGGTGGTTCGTGAAACCGCTCCAACTCTAACATGACTCGGAACGAACTGACGTCTTGCGCAACCAGGATGTGTTCAGCAAGGGCCTTTCGCGAACTTAACCGTACCCATGGGCCTTGGTATGCCACGAAACTTCCACACTCAATGCGTCGCTCAAAGTTGACATCCAACGCAGGTGCCTCTGTAGAGCCCCAGCCTCACTGTCTCAGGCGAGACTTTAGCCCGACACTAATCGCCGGAGCACTTGCCGACGAGATCATCGAGCGCACCCTCTCCGCGGAAACTTACGACGAATTCAATCATCACGTTCAAGGCTACAACTTTGAAGTCAGCGGGATAACGCTCCATGCGGGCATGCACCTCGGAACCGGAGGTCAAGTTGGCGAGGTTAGTCGCAACGAGGCTCAACTTCTCATTACACCAATCAACTGAGACTTATCTGATCTAGAATGCCGACATGTATTCCTCCCCTGGAGACCCAATCTTTTATTTCGTTCACAGCGCATTAGACAAAATCTGGAACGACTGGCAACGCAGGGGTGAGTTGGTCTTTCTCCCTCGTTTCTAAAACTTTTCAGGAGCCTCCTCAGGACATCTTCTCCTATCTCAATCTCGAGATAACCGCCGCTTGTGGCATGCCCGGGTATTGACTGAGGAACTGTCGGCTAACGACGCATCGCTCGCAGACTGGCCTGCACGCAAGACTGCCATCGGTGGACCTGACGCCATGTTCGCGTACCCGTTCAACTTCTTCGGGGACGTTCCCTATGAGAACATCACCTTGCAATTTCCGTTGCGTTACCCCAACTTTGGCAGGGATATGCTTGTGAGTGAGATGATGGACATCAAGGGGGGTCCTTTCTGCTACGAGTACCAGTAACCTTAATCATGAGCCGCACAACAACCGACGAAGCTTGCCGAGGAATCCATGGGATGCGTAACGTTGAAGGTACAACGATAGTTTGATAGTAATCCGTAATTCAACGTTGGCGCGCCCTACTGTCGCAGTGTCTGCAATCGACTCTGACCTGACCAACAGCGATGGAAGGAAAGGTCCGGGATAAAGGCATTCAGACAGCAATTTGAGTTTCGGGACAAAGATCAAACGCCACACTGTCAGTGTCACCGGATAAAGTTCCGCTTGCATGCCGATAAATGGTGCTATCGCCGAAAGGCGCGACTCATTTCGCCGAAGACGGTCAACCTAAAAGATGCATTCTAACAACAAAGATATCCTTGCTATGTCACAGAGAGAAGGATGAGACATATGATTAGTTTAGGGCGTGGTATGTATCTCATGTTGTCATGCGAAATCATGATCTCTGCTGGAAAGGCAAGTAAAGGCAGTAATGGTCGCCCAAACACAAGTGGTATCAATTAACGGTTAAGGACAAGACGATCCTGGGACTCCTGATCATCGGCGATCTTTTTGAACCCATCTGAAACAAACATATTCTCGGGTGGCCTATGCCCTTGCCCGCCTGATTCGACCTCGATCTTGGTCGCCCTCGATAAACTAAGCGTCTCGGCATACCATCTGTTGGAATCCGAGCCGAGGGCTTTTGGTGGTTTCACCGGCGAGACATCGCATAGTTCTGCCGTGGCTTCCTCGTCCAAGTAGGAACGACGTACTTCGGATGTGATCTCGACCTCTTTTGTGATGAATATCCTTCCCAGTTCGCTTTGCAGTGCGGGCCAGAAGACGGGGAGTGATGCGCAAATCGTTGCCAGGTTGACTTCGACGGCGGCGAGGACTATGGGAACACAGCCATACCAAGACGGGTCGAGGGTCGGGTATGTTCCGGCTCGACTGTGGGTGATACCAATCAGGCGAAAGATTCCAAGAACGTTTACACTACGGGGATGGTTAGCCAAGTTGGCATGAAGCCCTGTGGAAGGGGGGAAGACCTACAGAACGCCCATCGTGAAGAGAGCCAACAGCCCCAAGCGGGACTTGGTCCTCAGTCCTCTTCCGAGGAACAGGTTGATGGGTATCGCAAAGACAATAAGATCCAACGCTACATTCATGCCGACGTGACTCTCGAAGGTTCGGGCGAAGACTACCGGATCGTGCGACCCGAAACCCCATCGGGCGGTCGTCGTTGCCTTTAAATCCCAAAACGCAGAGACGGGGAAACACGGGACCCATGCGAGAAAGGTGTATGCGATGCCCCAAAGGGCTGTGATGACGATGACGACGATGGTGATGAAACGCGATTTGGTTCCCTCTTCGAACATGCGGAGGTACTGGAAGAGCAAGGCCAGCTTGATCAGGGCGGTGGCCATGGGGTAAGCTCCGTTGCAGACGTAAAAGGTCTGTTGACACCGGTTAGTAATGGAGGGTTTGGGATTTGATTTGTGGCAATACCCTAATGAACGCTTCCATTCCATCGAGACCGAGTAGAAGAAAGTGCTGTCCGAGGCCATAGTCGGTGGCTACACATGTGGCGGCTGAAAGAAGCAGGCTAGATAGCTGCATCGGCGTCAGCCATTGCTCCTCGAATGCAATAGACAGACACATACCATGACCAGCACGACGAAAAGGTCGTCCCATCCCGGACATCGGGCGACGAAGACGCGGACGTAGAGTCGAAAGGCGCCGCAAATCCAGGCGGCCACCAGGAAGGAAATGACCATGCCAAGGACCGCCGGCCGGTGGTTGAGAGCCGGCACGGGGTCCTTGAGGTTGTCGGCCTTGCCGAGCAGTTCAAGAATGGAGCCCATGGGCACTCGAGGTGAGAGCCTCCGCTGCCGCTCGCATGCTATTGGGTCCCCCCTCTTCCCTCTTCACACAGCGCAGGTGTGAGCGAGGAGTCTCGGCGCGGTTGGCGAGTTGGCACGGGAGTATCGTGGGCGGGGGGTGGTTGTCTCAGCCGTCCGGGCCAGCAGATTTGCGAGAGGTCAGACAGATCACATACGAAAGGAAGGACGGGGAAGGACAAGGAGGGCGGGAAGGGTATGATAAATGGTCTGTCTCTCTGCGAGTCTCACCCACACTTCCTCGAGATGAGCCCGACCAGGGGGTCCAGGATGCGGTGCACGCCACACCCTGCAGGTTGGCTCGCCTTTTTTGTTGTTAGCCGTCAGCATCGGGCCCCTGCACACGTGGGATTGCCGGTCCGGAAGCGGTTGGGATAAACTAATTTAGTGTTTTCTTGCGCTGTCGAACTTGTTTCACTTGATACCATCTGCACTGGCATTTTGGCGGTGTTGGGAGGGGAGAAGGGCAACAAAGATGGACATGATCTGCCTCGCTGACAGGCGAGTCCGGGATTGCATTCCGATGAAAGGCACCGGTTCCTTGCCACAGAGTTATACAGAGTTGTTCACGAAGGAGTTTGTCCTACTCCTCCCTCCTTTCTTGCCTAGGAAAATCAGATCAGGAAATCAGTTGAGTCTTCCCCAACTTTACCAACTGATGGAGACGCGAAGTGGACCGAAAGCCGATCAGCCGATCAGAATGGATGTAAAGCGAGAGGACCACTGTGCAATCAAAAACAAATGAAAAGACATGACATACAATTCTCGGATGGGCGCGAGGTTTGCTTTCGACTGGAGTCATGTAATTTCTTCTGGCCCAGAATTGCTTTTTCCAGCCCCGTTTCTTCGTTTCTTCGTTTGTTTCTTTTCTCATTCCATTCGTTCTCCCGCAGCATTCTGGAGCACCTCTGAAAACGCGTGCAGCATGCAGGAATGCAAATACACGTGTACCATAATACGAAGCCCTCGGAGCCGTACCGGCAGCCCTTCTCCCATCACAACTCACAAGGACCGTGCCAGGGGGGGGAGGGGGGGGGATTCCTTGGCCTCATCTTGGAAACACACTGCAACATGCCCGTAAAAGCCTAGCCTCCCTCGGGGATTTCGCCGGGCGACCGTCCTTCCTTTCTCAGAGTGCAGCGAGGAAGCGAAGAAGCATCGATGGGACGAACGGAGGCTACGCCGCACAGTGACAGACAAGACACTGCAACCCGCGACCGCGCTCGCGCCGGCTCCCCTGCAGGCTGCGTCTCCAAGCGAGGACGAATTGGCGAATCATGGCCGGGCCAGTTTGGCGTGGAGGGTTCTCTCGGACAGCCGCGGCGTCGGACCGTCCAGGGCCAAGGGCAGTCCGGGGTCTCCCTAAGTGTCGCTCCGTTGAGATCTACGATTCCAAGCCATGTGGGCCCTGTGACGACTGCTTCCTCTCGTCTTCATTCGCATCCGGAGTATTTGCATCTTCAGATCCTTATTCCCATGTCCCGCTCTCCTTTCACGTCCGGGGCTGTGGCTCAGGGAGGGGGGGGGGGGGGGGGGGGGGGGGGGGTGGACAACACCGCCCGGGGGAGAAAACCCGAGGGGGGCGCAGTGTTAGACAGCCGCGG